>NW_010586155.1:114601-128603 GCF_000705375.1 Tinamus guttatus
AAACACCTGGCAGTGGTTGTAAAATAGGTAAGCTGTATTGCACCATTCCTTTGAAAACTACTTAAACAAGTTCAGACAGATCAGGTTCTCTTAGCCTTATGTTTCTTTCACCTTTTCTACATTAGTATTGTTTATATCTTGTTTGAGTCTGATGAGGATAATTCTGGTTTACAGCTTTTTGATGAAGAGTTTAACAATCAGTGTGGTGTAATTCTCAACGATCCAAAGTCACAGTATGTTGGAACATGGAACTTCACTGCCTGTGCTGACAAGCACTTTCTGGGTATATGCCAGCGGCCAATAGGTAAGTCTGAAGAGTCAAAATAAATTAGAGCCAGGCTCTACTGTTAAGATTTGTGAGCCAGGAGATCTTTTAATGTATGTAAGTTGTTGCACTTGAAGAGCAAGATTCTTGCAGGGACTGAGCTAGTGTTTTGTGCAGGATGCTTTGGGGCAAATTTATTTAGCCATAGAGAATTTACCCTCCACTTATTTTTATAGCCTAGTTCTAAAGCCACAGGGAAAATCCATCTTTCCAAGACGCTCTGTCCATATGGTTTCAATGGAACCATACTTTTGCTTGTAGAGACTTTAATATTCTGTGGATGTAGATGTCATGTACATCAAGAGGTGGAACAAATTATTCCTTTCTCCAATTCAGAACAGTGAAAGAGAGAAGCACTAGAAAGGGATCTCTGAATATTTTCGTCCTACCTAAACATCTGTGATTTTTAGCACTATTAAAATATAAGGTAGTATTGTGAACCTTCTAGTTAAAATCAGCCTGCCCAGAGCAAACCTTGAGACCATACATGTAGAGTGGCAATTTGCAGTGATGCAGCTTTTCCTAGCTTAATGCAGAATCAGGTCCATTGGCATAAATACGGTTTTCTTTATTTGAACTAAAAATGATATTCTGGTATAACCTGGTAGGTTGGTCATCACTGATTACTGGAATCTGATGAAACACATAAAGCTACGCTGAGTCTTAATTACTGCTATAGGCTAATATTCAGCACATCCACTTTTGAATATGTATCTCATTTAAATAATCCTTTTAAACAACTCATGCTATCTTCAAGAAAAACAGGTGCGCAAAACAAACTCCCGGGAAAATATACATCTTTCATTCTCAAATAAACAAAGTAATTTTTTCCCTTGTGATCTCCTTTAGTTCATTACCAAATACTTTTAATACTCCAAGTATCCAGATTTGAAGTGTAGCCAGTTTAAAACAAACAAACTTAATAAAAGGTTAGTAGTACATCTGTGTAAGTATATTTTTCTGGACTGAACACTTCTTCCTAACCCATAGCCTTTTGGACAGCCAGAAAGCCCTTTTACAGTCTGGCTTTATGTGACAGTATTTGATGTCATCATGTTTTGGGGCGAATCTTAGGATAATTCAAGCTTTCCAGGAGGCTGCAGGTACAACTGTGAGATTGGACTGGCCTACGGCCCTGTTCTAGGGGAGAAGACAACATGGATTCCTTAGGAATCTGGGTGTGATTGTGATTAGCACAGTTTCTTCAGGCAGCATCAGCAATTATATCTCCTTTCTTTCAGAAGGGGACACGTTCCTTACTAATGTGTTTAGTCCATAGAACTCTTTAATATTATATAGTAATTAGTTAAAGCTAGGAAATCTAATAATATGTAAGCCCAAGTTCCTGTCCAAAAACATGTGTATGTAAAAATGAGCTGCAAATGATTCTATTTTTCTTCAATATATTTTCTGTCCAAAGTGTCAAAGATATATTTACTCCTGACTATTATCATTAACATATTTTACTGTCTAAGAAAATATTTTTAATGTGTATTTCTAGGGAGGGAATTCAAACAAGTTTTTGTGCTCATTACAAAGAAATTTTTTCCAGTCTCTAACCACCTAACTGGTTATCTCACATAGGTATCGGAACCGTTGATAACAAGACAGAACAAATTCTTAATGAAACAGTCACCTATCAGAATATTCAGTACATGGTAATTCTGAAGAATTTGTCCTGGAATGATGCAATGTCTGCGTGCATAAGTAACAAAATGCAACTGGTTAGCATCACAGATCAGTTCCAGCAGGCTTTCCTTGCTGTTCAGGCTGCCCTTCATAATTATCCACTTTGGATTGGACTCTTCAGCAGAGATGTAAGTTTTTTTTTTTTTTTTTCCCCTTCAGAGTGGCTTACAATAATATTTAGAGTTGTGTGCAATAGAGGTATAAACACAATGAAAATTTAAAATTTCTAGGATAACCAAGAGTTGTTTCCATTGGCATCTGTTTTCTTTTAGTAAAAATTATCTGGAGGGTTTCAAGATTAATATACTAGATCTTTGGTTCTACAAGTTATATGCTTAACTTATAAGTTATGTGCTTATATGCAGTGGTTCAATTCCACTGAATTAATTGATGACGAAATTATTCATTTGTAAGATCATGGGATGGAGGGATATGTTGTAGGGTAGCAGCATTATATATTACTAAACATATTTGTCTCTCCTGTTAGTGAAATGGTGCTGCTATTTTTAATATTATGGAGTATCCCTGTAATGAGGTAACCAAAATGTATTTTAAGAAGGAAAAACTAAAAATTGTAAAGAGAATCCAAAACTGACCCTTAAAGTTTTCTGCAGGCATATTTCTATAACTTCAACTCTGTAGTTTCTTACTGTCCTTTGTACCACTTTTGGGGATTAAACATTCCTGACAGGCGTGTGTGTGTGTGTCTGTGTGTGTGTGTTTTTGTGGTGGTGATGTTTCTTTTTCCTTTTGTCTTTAAAAAAAAGTCAATGCAGTAGTTACTATTTGTCTGTAATAGCCAGAGGCCCTCTTGGATATCTTCAGTGTAGACTTAGAACTTTCTCAGCTGTTAAGTCCTTTTAAATCCTCCTTAAATTGCAACAAAAAAAGGCTAATTTGGTTTGAAAATCATTTACCTATAAGGGTAGTGGTTTTCACTTGGCATCTGTGGTGTTATGATCTTGATTTGTCAGTAACGGACTAGCTAGTATTCTAGGCAAAGCAGGAAAGAAAAAAATACAGAAATGTTTATGCTTTATGGAGAATATTTTTATAAAGGAAACAGATATTTAATCTTAATGAAGATGAGAAGACCAGGACACCTTTTTCCCCTCCTCTTTTGAATCTTTATCTTTAAATGAAGAGCAGATGATTAATTTTGCAGTATACAACTCTGACATGCATTAGCTGTTCACTGTTGCAACACTTTGTTATTTGGGCACAGTTAAAGAGTCACATGAAAGGAAATTATAATGAAACTGGCCAACAGAACTTGTTATTCCAGTGATGGAATCATAGACACAAAAGAAAGATGTAAGATAAATGAAATTACAAAGGTGGAGGGAGATTTCCCAAAGAAAATTTTTATATCTAACATGGGATAGCATGCTTGTTGTATGTAGGGTTTTTGTTATTCCTGCTATATCCTCCAGGGCAGGAACTCATTTAACTTATAAAATCAGTTAAGTATTTAACAGATTACTCTCAGCCTGCTGGAGTAGAGAAACTGAGGCAAGACCTTATTCAGATATCATCAGTTTTCTAAGCACAGATAATTAAACCCAGCACTGATTTGCAGGTGCAAGTGCTGTAGTTTGGACATCTCATTGCCAGGCCTCCCTTAAGCACAGTAGGTAGACATCAACATTTGATCATTTGCCATCAGCTTCAGCTGACTCATTTTTGCAAATGCAAAGCATATATATATATATATATATATATATATAAAACAATAATAATAATAATAAGGCTATTTCTGTGGTAAAGGCTGATTGGATCTGATCAGAGTGTGGGAGTAGTGGAACGTGTACAGTTCTCAGCAGAGACGCTGTGGACTCCAGCCACTTGGCACCTTCTAGCCAATGTAAATACATTGACATGTGATTTGCTGCACCTAATATTTTTCAGCGTGTAAGCTGCTCATCTGTTTTACAATGCTAGGGTGGAAAACATTATGGCTGGCTGGATGGGAAACATGTTAGTTTCAGTCGATGGTCTGACGATGATGAAGAAATGAGTGAAGAATGTGTGTTTTTGGACATTGATGGCTTCTGGAAAACTTCAGACTGTGCCTCTGAAAACCGAGGTGCTATTTGCTATTTACCAGAAAGTATGTATCCTAACATTCTCTTGACAATATCTAGGAATGTTGCATTGTCTTATTATGAAGCATATTTTTAGTATTATGGATTATAATTCTAAAATGGCAACATTCATCTTTTGGATTTTTCCAAACAGGCTGGTTTGCAAACTGCAGGTAGGGAAGGGGAGGTGACTTGAATATACTAATTGAGCTTAATCTACAGGTTACCTAAAACTAAATCCAGGATGGGTGCTTTGGGCCAGACTTGTATTGTCAACTGATTTCACCTTTGCACTGTTTCCACGAGATTGTTGCATACGAATCTCTTGCACATAGATTAAGATTTAGCCTCTCTACTCTTTACATCTTTATACTGGAACTTTCCACAATTCCTTCAGCTATTGAAGTCCATAGAGGGTGGGAGATAGGTGACTACATAGAGGAGAAAGCCTGTAGACACTGATTTGAAAGGTACAGGCTGAAATCTTCATCAGCTCCCTATAGACCATTCTAATTATATACCTAATAGCAAGGACTGGACAGCTTTTTGCACGGCACATGCCTGAAAAAACATATGCAAAGATTTCTTTGAATGACACATCACATCATGAAGGACTCTTTACCATGAGACCATTCATGCTTTTTTTGAGTGAGGACACAGTTAAAGCCCATTGCTGTATGTTCTGAGTCACAACATTTAAGATTATGATTGTCACTCTTAACTACTCAAAGCTTGCAGTGTGACCAACTACAGGAGGTATGCTTCTTCTATAGTAATAGCTAGATCAAGTCACAAAATGGGGATGTCTTCTTAGTGTAGAGTAGCTCTTGTTTATTATGATGGCCTACCATTTTGGTTACTAGTTCATACTTCTTGGCTTCTTCGTACTTCTTAAAAGTTTTTTTAATGCTGTGTGAAATGTGTGCCATGAAGTGTAACCCTAACTGTTTTATAGTCATACCCTGAATGTCTTCTTTCCCTTCCTTAGAGAAGGCGGAGAAAGAACCAAGTACGCAAGTTAAATGCCCACATAAGATTAAAAATACACCCTGGATATCATTTAGAAACAACTGCTACACTTTTACAATAACAAAGAATAGGTGGCGAGAGCTGAAGTCCCAGGAAGCTCACCATTTATGCAAGAAAATGAGTAAGTACTTCTTTATAGGCTATTCATAGACACATTTATGGTTAGTTTTACATCTGAATTGCTGTATTACAACAACTCAGTGAGAGGTGCAAGGAGCTTGTAGCATTTGGAAATGCACTTCCTGATGCTATTTTTCCTCCACAATGCTCTGGTAAAAATTGCCAAAGCATCTGTAGGAGAGCTTGACAAAGACATAACTAGGAATTACTGATTCCTGAAAGTGTTTAAAAAAAAAAAAAAAAGGAGTTTTGTTTAACATGTACAAAATTTAAATAGTTTGGGTGACTTATCCTACACAGCACTGTGTTTTTTCTTCCCTTTGTGTGTGAAAAAATTAAATGGCCTGAGAATGGTCTGATTGAGAAAAGCAAAAAAGGTAAGTTTGAAAGAAAGTGATTTTTGTTATTAAAATTTCTTTCAACAGACCCAGAAGCATTTGTTCTGAGTGTTCGAGATGAAGAAGAAAATAACTTCGTAACTGAGCAGCTTCGCTCCTTCAGTGGCCTGGCTACGTGGGTCTGGCTGGGTGTGATTTACGACAACAGTGGTAGGTTGCAAGTCCCCAGCCCCTACCTGGACTGGAGGAAAAGTTTGCAGCATTAAGTGCACATTTATTGCGTGCTTCAGTGTACAACCAAAGACAAACTGAATACCAACATATAAAAAAATTATATTTTTATTGATCTTCTAGAGGGAAAACAACTGGATATGCTTTTTGTTTGATACTTAAGACTTGGTATGTTCTGTTTAGTCTAGATTTGATTTACCCAGAAAGCAGAATTTGAAAGAGACTGGATGACTAATGCTAACACATTTAGCATTGTATATGGAACAGAATTACAGTAATTCACAGCACCACCAAATTTTTTCCGAAGTCTGCTAATGTCTTGACTCTGTTAAAAATTAAATGACTTCTTGTACACAGTATCAATGTTTTGCTCAATGAAGAATATTTTCCGCAGATAATGTTCTGAAATGGTATGATGAAACTCATCTGACCTACAATAACTGGCGCCTGGGAAGACCTAACATAAAGAGAAACAGTTTTTTTGCTGGTGTAAATCTTGATGGTTTCTGGGATATTTATAATTATTCTCAAAGTTGGCACGCTCATCACTATAATGTGTACAGTATTCTCGCTTGTAAAATTGAGAGAGGTAAGTAAGCAATAGAATATATAAGTGCCTAGTATGGGTGTGTGGGATGAGGAATAACGTAGGATCTGGTTCAGGATATAAGGCTTTGCTTTTGCTCCCACTGAAGGCTGTGGCAGAACTATCCGTGACTCTGGCATGGACTCTAGTGGGTGGAGGATCTAATATTCTTTCCAGTCACGACGGATGCGTTTGCTGTACTAGTCCAACTGCTTAGTCTGTTTGAAATATCAAAAGATAGCTTACATGGTAGAAATGGTCCTGAACACTAATACTTGAATTACAGATGGATTATAACATTTTGCTTCTGTTCTTAATAAGAAGAATGAAATGCACACAATTTACTGTTATCTTACCCTTTGAAATAGGACCCCAGCAACACAAACCTCCACTGCCTGAGTCTATTCTACATGGAAATAGCACTTACAGGGTCCTTCAGAAAAAGTTAACATGGTACGAGGCGCTGAGAGAATGCAAACAAAAGGGGAGTGATTTAGCAAGTGTCCACAGCGAATCGCAACAGCTGTTTCTTGAAGACATTGTCAGGCGGGACGGCTACCCTCTATGGCTTGGACTCTCAGTCCATGATGTAAGTGTTGTTGATAACCTCATATTAGTATAGTTACAATAATTATTGTAAGTAATTCACTACCCAGAATATTTCATATTTTCTGGATTTTTCTCCAGATTCTTGGAGGCTCTATTTTTTTGTAGTATATTACTCACTTTTTATTTCCCCCTCACCAGCATGTTAGAAAGTTTAAGGTATGTTAAAATTCAATACAAGTACCCTCCATTAATTTTTCCAAATAGTTGAAATCTTAAAATAAGAAGTGCGAGAGGGGCTGTGATTTTTTTCCACATGTACTCTGCCACCTCTGTCCATTCTGTGGTTGGAGTGGGTCCCTGTGCTTCACACAACCGGCTTGTCACTGTCGTGCATTTCCAGCAAGGCATCTAAAGCAAGAGGTGACACTGCAAGCGCTTCACTCTGTGCAGCTCTCTGTGCAGGTTAGCAGTTTGCAACATGGCTAGTATCATTCTTTACAAGCTCTGAACTGAAGATGCCACAGCCTCTCAGTTCCCACAGATAACAAGGGCTCCTACGATAGCTATTCCTTGGAAAATGCTAACCATGCTGTACACTGATTCAGTGTGGATTTAGGTAACACACAGCACCTGCGTTTTAATGCATCACCAGGGATGTACCTTGCTACATAACTTAGTAAGGACTGTACACTTTGATGTCAAAATTGTGGGTATTGTTTCTTTAATTAGGGAAGTAAAGCTAATTTTGAATGGTCAGATGGAAGTGACTTTGACTACTATCCTTGGGAATTAGAAAACTCAAACACTACTGGAAACTGTGTTCTGCTGAATACAAGAGGATCTTGGAACCGCACAAAATGTACAAGTGTTGCTGAAGGTGCCATTTGCTATACTTCTCCAAACAGTAAGTGCTATCTCAAAAATATTTTCTGTAATTTTTAATGTATTTCTCTTCACATGTTGTATTTAGAACTGAAAAGGAAGGTCAAAAAACATGTAGGTTCTCAGAAAATTAGTCACTAATGAAAAGACTTGCTTTTTCTTTGTAGTATTGCTCCCATTTTGCTTCCTACATCTGCCTCTATTAGTGTTTCCAAGCAAAAGGAGATTGTAAAATGGAAATTGATTGGCCTACCTTTATAAAAAGGAATAAGAAAACTAGCATATTTATATTAATAATTATTTTATCCTGTGTGCAGATGAACTTCCGCCCAGTTCACAGCCTAGCCATTCTGTTGATGAGTATGGTGAATATCTGGTCACTTTTTGGTCACTTATGACACAAATATAAACTCTTAAATATCTTTTCTGAATCAAAGGTCTATATCAAACCAAAATCAAAACCCCTTGAAAGCAAAAGAGTCCCAAATTTCATTTAGTTCATCTACTGTGCATAAAGGAGGAATATAAATTGTCATGTATGAATAGTTGGTAGGACATGCAGTTGTTGTTAGTATTTTTTTTTTGTTACTACAATAAAGAGACTGTGCACAAACTCCTGTTGCAGAAATGATATCAAATATCTCTATCTTTGCAGAGATACAATTACAACCACAGCAGGGAAGCACAGCCCCAGGATGCCCACATCTCAGTGGATCACTGCAATGGATACAGTATAAGGATCACTGCTATGCATTTGATATGGCCTTCTACAACTTTTCAGTATATAACGTGGAAGATGCCAAAAGAGTCTGCCACGAACTGAGTATGTTTACACTTTATCACGTAACAAGTTGTAATTAGTCTGTTCTTCCAGAAAAATTAGAACACTGAGGATGCACATGCACAATCCTGCACTGCTTACAGTTCAGCATATATGCTTCTTTAACTTAGGAGAATGTCTAGTGGCAAGCTTTATCTCAGCTTTCTGCGATCACCTGATGCAGGGTTTTGATAAAATTTCACAATGTGTTGACAATTTAACTGGCACAAACGACTGCAAATGAAATGCAGATAGCCATCAACAGAGCATTTAAAAGTTTAGAAGGATTAAGAAGTTCTTAGCAGAGGATTTAGAAGTTTAGCTTGGAACAAAATTTCATTTGTGTACCGTTAACTTCTATACAGTTAGCGCTGTTAGATATGTATTCTCATGATACCATTGCACTACCTGTTTGCAGGTAGATTCCCATTAAGTGGTTTAAACCAAACAACCTTAATGACTGTAATAATATCCATAAACTAAAAAACTTAATTTTCTGTCCAACTAGAGGATTTTATGTTGTTTTTGGTAAGTGTGATTTTATTGTGAAAGGTAATGTTAAGCAGGATCACATCCTACATATTCTGTCACCTTCTTAGCTTAGAAGCTAGTGAATGTCTTTTTTTTTCATTGAATTATCTATCTTATGATGTAAAGCTGAACTATGTAGGATGAAGTAAAGGAAAGGAATAAATAGTCTCAGTTCTAGGTGCAGAATTATCTGAAATTGTCATGTATAATATTACGCTGTGTTCTTGGGCAGGGCATTTATCTCTTCCATAGAAGAAATTCCCACTAGAAGCCCATAGCCACAGATCTTTTCCTTATTTCTGTGTGTTTCGTTGCTCTTGCGGAATTTTTAGAAAACAGTTAATGTATAAGCTCAATGAAAAATCTCTAAAGTTACAATTTTAACTCTTTTTCCTCTTCTTCCTAGATCCTTCAGCAACCCTTCTGACTATAGCAAACGCTGAGGAGAACGTGTTTGTCAGCAAACACATAAGAGAAAACGATCTAATCACCAGGAAAGTATGGCTTGGCCTGGCTCAAAGCTCTAGGGGTAAGTAGTAGCATCCCTGTGTGAGCATGAGTGTTTTGCATAAGTGAAAAGACATAAAACTTCAAATAAGAATATTGTTGTGTAATGTTAATAGCCTGGCCCTTTGGATTAAATTAAGTCTTTCCTGGTAGCCACACTTGAGATAAACAGGGGTCATTAAAATTAATTTTCCCTGGCACTGATGCCACATAGTTATACTGCAAACACTGTCATTTCTGTCTGTTTACTAAGTGTATGCAAATGAAGTGTGTCTAAAAGAGATGTATTCCTAGTTATTGTTTTTAATATATAGGACAAGTATTCTTGGCCTTGTGTCTTTTAGTAAAGAAAACAGTAGCTTAAGAATTACATTCTGTGTTGTAATACAGCATGTTATGATGGTTTAACTAAACCAGATTATTTCTCACCAGGTCAGTCCTTGAACTGGCTGGATGGCTCATCAGTTAATTATGTCAACTGGGAAAACAAAACTGCAGAGGACAATGAGAAGTGCAGTGTGATCCTGTCCACAACTGGTACCTGGTCTAAAGTTGACTGCAGTCGCAGTCAAAGCAGAGTGGTTTGCAAAGCTCCCATAGGTAGGTCAGAATTGGTCCTAATGGAGGCTTAACCCTTGTCATGACTATTTCAGGACTTCCTCCTTCTGGGAAAAGTCTGTGTTCAAATAATGGAATTACAGTTCAGTAGAGAACCTGTCAAATACCTCAGCTTAAGTGAGAGCCTTCTGTCACTGCTCCCCATTCAACTAGCTGTCTGTTATCGCTAGGAATATGCCTCTCCTACTTACCCACTACCTGCTTGAAAGATAAGGGAGAGAATTGAAATTTCCACTTAAGAGAACATGGAGCAGTTGCTCTAGCTATTCCTCCTCTTGGCACATGAGAGTCTCTCTCAGATGAGTGTTTTTTCCTCTATGCCTGCACAGGTGGAAGCAGAGACTTCTGAGTATGTGAGATGTTTATGTGAGATGCGAGATGCAGATTGCATTTTCAGTGCTGAGAAGGCTTCTAGAATTAGATACACAGCTCCAAATAGGTCTTGAGCCTCATGATGATACTTTATACTCTGTCCTGGCCAGGAGAGGAAGCAGTTACTAGAGCCTTAAACAAGCTCCTGAGCAAGAGGTATATTTCAGATTTTGCATACATCTTCACAGAAATAGAAATGCAGAAATAGTTTGTGCTATTTAAGAAGACTGCAGAAAGATCTTTTCAATCCAGGGGAGGCATAATTACTTTCCACTCAAGGAGACTCCTGGAGCATATTAGAGTTCTAAAATAGAGAGTTCAAAAATTTCATTCAATGAAACACCTGTCTCTGAAACACTGAAAAGCTTTTTTTTTTCAGCAATAATTTTAAAGTTTGCTTGGTTTCAGAGCAGACTGTCTACATTTTAAAGTTAATTCCTGACACTTTTCAAAAACAACATTTAATCATTTCACTTATACTCGGTACAATATCATATTCCTTACTTGAAACAAGTAAAGCACTTACTAGTGAACTATTTTGACTGATTAGACTTGGAAGTTAGCCCTGCTTTGAGCAGGAAGAGCAGCTGACCTCCAAAGGACCCTTCCAACCTAAATATAATGAAGAAATTTCCAACAGCATGATTAAAAATAAGATATTAGCTACTAATGTGTATAGGAACTTCCAAGTTGATTAGGTGAAGACTATTAATATGATGCAGTTTTTCCTTAACATCAGTTAAATGATCCCAAAGTAAATGTATTATTAATTTATAGCTATGTAGGTATTAGCTATGTGAAACAAATATTCTTACCAAAACTCTACAGGATGTTACAGTTATCCAGAACTGTTACAGCATATAACTATTCTTGTTTTATCGCAGGTTCAAATCATACTGGGGTGGCTGTAGCATTTGCTCTGATGATTATTTCAGTCTTCATCTGTGGATTAGTCTGGTATCTCTATAAAAAGAAACGTCTTCACTGGAGTGGCTTCTCTGCAGTACGCTATCAAAGAGGGCTGAGTGATGATGAGACTGAAGATGTGTTCACTAAAGATAGGTATTGAGAAACTGTTCCTTCTGGGTGATTTAGAATGAACTTCACTGTGTGAAGTCATAAAGGAGGTACTTGATGTTTTATTTCTTTTTGAAGAAAAAGAAGGTTATTATTGGGGGCTATAACCTGCTCTTTTATACAAGTGTGCAATTTTTATTCAAATCCATGGCAATGATTTACAATGTGCAAGATAGCATATTGCTTATCTTATGCCTGAGAGCTGTATGCAGGGCTCATGAGCATGAACAAGAGCAGAACCCCCCAGTCTTCTAAATCTAAAGCACAAGTGTTGCGTTTTATTCTGTAGGGTAAGTTTTGTAGATTGGTTTCTTCTCACAACAGCGTCTCTCAAAGATTTACAATAACCACTGGCAGGAAATCTTGTAGTAAAAAATAAAAAAAAAAAAAATCTGCATCTCAACCTGAAGTATTAAGACATAAAACTGCATTTAGGGTAATGTTTAGGGAATGACCTACCAAATTTTGTACTTTTGTTTCCGTAGCTGCTCTGAAATTAGACCTACATGATCTTTTTCTATATTAAAACACAGAAAATAACTGTTTCATTTCATGATCCACTGCACTCTGAGCATTGCAGTGATGATGTTCTGTAAGGAGATCCTCCTGACATTTTACTTACAGTAATACTCATACTAGGATTAAGTGCGTACTTTTCTAGGTGACAATACTCATCATCTCTTTTAGAGATAAGTTAAAGATATGTCTAGGTAAGGAATGAGAAAGAATGTATGGTAACTTAAGTTGTGTATGCAGATGCTAAAAATACTTGAGTATTTTACATACAACTTAAACTTGATTTTTTTTTTTTAACCTAATGTGTTACTGTGGCCTTGTGTGCGCTCCAAAGAAGCTATAAAGGGAAAAAGGGAAGTCAGAATTCTATCTATTAATGATTTGATCAATTAATTTTTTGAAAGAGTCTTTAGACTTTTTTTTTAATGCACAAATAAGGAACAGGCATGTTTACTTTTTATGAAGGAGTACATATGGAAGACCAAATCCCTTCCCCATTTATGATGTGATAGGCTATTAGGAATATGTTTGGTCTAACATACTACTGATTTCTCTGAAGTGACATTGCAAGGTCACAATGTTCCGCTGGCCTTTTTTCCCCTGCCCTGCAGTTTACTTATGTTGACAGCACTTTTCTTTGTTCCTGTTTGCACTATTTTGATAAGCAAATGTTTATCAGTTCTATTGAGAAATAGAGAACTTCTTGTAGTTACCATGTTAGCACCTGTTAAAATAGGAGGCTGGACAGCCATAGAAAAGGAAATACTGTGTGCTAGTTTGCTGATCAAAGAAATAAGCACTTATTTGGTACTTGGGCACGATTGGGAACAATATCTTTCTTGGGTAACTTGTATAAACATTAATTATTATACCTTGAAAATAAATGTAATGGAAAGAAGCCCCACTCTCCTTTTAAACTTATCCATTTATGAGAAGTGTTTGAAATGTAAAATCTGGTAAGCTTATATGCATAAGCACCTTGCTGAATGCCTTCTAACGTAGGGGACTACGAAGATGTTTATTGTTTATTATCCTTTTCTAACAGCAGTAATAGTTGGGGAAAAATTACAACTAAGTTTATATGTTTTTAGATTTACTAGTTTTATAGATGTTTATATTTGCACATTTTTGAGTGTGAAATTGAAAATGGAAATAATTAATAGTCAAGTTCTAATTATCCAATGAATATCCTGTGAATATATACTTTTTATAAAATATTTTATTATTATGAATGATGTAAATAATTTTTAAGGCCCATTTCTCATGTTTCTTTCATCATACCCAGGTTGTCTAATCACTGGTAATTCTTATTTGGATAAGCACAACTGTCTTAGTACAGGCAAATGACCGCTTTATTACAATATATAGTGAAATTTAGATGCGTTGCCATTGAAAGAATAAAGTCAAGTAAAACACTAAGCTGCTCACATTGGTTTTATTTCTGTGAAAGCAGTTATGAGAACTGAGATACAGCTCTCTCACTGGGCAAACCCATGCTACAGAGGGACTGTGTTCACATTGGGGTAGGTGCTACCATACTACATAGATAGGAAAAGTTTAGAGATCAAAGTCTTTTTGATGTATTTAAAAAAAAAAAAGCCACTGATTTTTCCCAGTTGAAAACACACACAGTGTTATCCGTAACTTTACCCAGTTTCTGTTGGAGTTTACAGAGAAAGGAAACATGCCCCTGTGCTGCTCTTTAAAAAAAAAAAAAAATATATATAT
>NW_010586157.1:0-20761 GCF_000705375.1 Tinamus guttatus
GAGTGGTGACTTAGTGAGTGGGCAGCAAGTGCTTCATTTGCTGAAACTAGAAGAAAGATGCAGCAACCTTCTCCATTGTAAAGAAGCTTAAGTGTTTCCAATAAATCTAGCAGAGAATCAGCTCTGTGTGCCCTGTTGACAGGGAAGGATGTGCTCGATCAGGTTACGTTTGCAGAAACAAGAATGTTTTCCGAGGCTGTAATTCATAACGCCGGGTTGCAACAGGCTCTTCTTGGCGTGAGCTCCAGTGATGCCCCCCATCCCGCTGCTGGGATTCCCCGTGGCCCCGCTGCTCCTCCTGAGCATCGTCTCCAGCTCACGTGAACAGCAGCCGAGTTCAGCAGCGCAGCAGATGAGTTCAGCCAGCACCGTTTTTATCAACATGCTGAAAACACATCCAAACAAGTAGCAGAAACAACGGGCTGTTTGTTGCTCGTGGGTGATAAACACGTCTCTGTTTTCCTGTGGCTCTTGAACGTGGTCGTGGGGCTGTTGCTTTTGTGTTGTAGCTTGGTGAGTTCTTGCCTGATGCAGCTAGGCTGAACTTTGCAGTCTGGCGTTGCCAAACTGTGCAGCCGTTTCCATATTAATTTGTCATGTCCTTATATGCACGGAAGAATCTACTTGGAATGTGGATAACCACTAGATAGTGAGGAAGAAATTGTTCTCCTACTGCTTCTGCTTCCCCTAAATAGAATAGGGATAGTGGTGCTGTTTCCACACACCAGCGACGTTGCAGATCACAGACAGGCAATGCTTGCGGTGTTGTTTGCAGGACTACTAAATTCCCTTCAACTTCCTGCCGAAAATAGAAACCTTTAAAAATCTGCCAAGCATCCCTGTGCTTGGGAGCACCAGGGCACAACGCTGCCGGGCTTTGCGGTTTAAGAAAGAGGTTTCATGCGCTGAGGGCACATCTGTGTCCATGGGCTGCTACTCTGTGAGATCTTGTAAGAAGATAGGTGAAAGTTAGGAGAATTGGGCTGACTGAAACTGGTATTCTGTCCTTAGCTGGTACTGCTTAAAAGTGCGGGTACTATTCTGTTCCAAATGCTGCCTTTTGGACTGAAAATTCAGTGGAGATCTTCACCTCTTTCACCTCTTGAGCTAGTGCTGATCTGTGTTACCCTTAGAAATAGAGAACCCAAGTGCTGGTGGTTCAGAGGATGGAACTCTGATGGTTTTCCATGTGTGTTTTACTTTTCCGCCCCCAGTTTAATAGCATGGTCATATTGGCTTTGTTGCCTTAACTGTGATGTAACATCAATCTTTATTAGAGCAGCTGCTGTGTTGCACCCAAGAAGTGGGTACAAATGGTGATGTTGTTTGAAAAGCGCTTTATAAACATGTTGCTTAGATCAGACAATCTGTTTATTGAGTAACTGAGTCCAGGACTACAGGATGTTGTTCTTAAATGACAAATTAAGAGGAGACTGATAGTTCTGCCAAAAGAGAGTATTAAGCACTTCAAGTAAAACAGATATTTAAGGCTGGAGGGTGCTTTTACAAGAGCACCATGTTAAAACTCCTGATTTGAAACCTTAAAGTGCTGGAAGTCATATGTGATTTTTAAAAAAATCAAAAATCACTGCGAATCGGTGACAAAAACTGTCATTCTTAGAGGAGGAATTTTGCTAGAAGATGCCAAAAACACTTGGATTTCAGATTTACAAGCAAATAATACTGCTTGCTTCAGACAATTAAATATTTTTCAAATTAGTCTTATTTAACCTGGCATTTTCTGGAAGTGATTAAGAAAACATCTGTTGAGCTTAAAAATTTCTTCCTCCTTCAAATCTAAAACTTGCATGAGTTTTTTTAAGGTTTCATCTACTCATAGTAGCTCTTAAAAGGCCTTGACGTTTGAGTTGCAGTAATAAGTGTAATGCTTGTACTTGGGAGCAATTTAAGGGGAAAAAAGCAAAAGGAAAAGCTGTGTTTTCTCAGCTTTGCTCCACCCATCCCATGATAAACTCGGTGCAGGGAGCAGCTGGGTGCGCCCAGCGCCGGCTCCCGGCTCCACCTGCGGAAGTTGCAGCTGGATTTTGGGATTGGGTTGCAAATCACATCTGGACAAATCTTTGCTGAAAACAAACGCTGGAATAGCAAACGCTGCAGGAGCCTTTGGCCGTGTGGAAGTTTACGGGTTTTGCTCAAATGCGATGAGGTAGAAGATTAGAAATATTAAGAATGTGGGTTATTTTACCTATGGAGTTGGCGAAGCACTTGGGTTTTGTAGGAGCAAAGGCATATCTAGCGTATGTCTGTGTTAGAAGAATCCAGACCTAATCCTGAATGAGAAGTATCTTAATTAAGATGCTTCATAGGTCTGCGAGGGAGGTAGCTTGACGAAGATGCCACGTATCGGTCTGGAGCACAGCCGTACGGGAATGCATCCGAGTACGGGAATGCAAAGCTTCCCGTGTTTACTCGTGGCCTTTCCTAGCAGCTCGGCTGGCTGAAATGCCTCCTCGTCCTCCGCAGCCCCTGCACCGGGGCGATTGTTCTGGGAGCAGAGAACTCCTGGGTTAAAAATAACTCGGTCCCAAAAAATAAACAGTATTTTTAACCCGGATCAGGTTCCCCGGTCCGGCCCGCTGTGCGGCCGCGAGCCGTGGCGGTGCCGCCGGCCTGGGTGCAGCGGGGTCGCTGGAGCCGCGTCTGGGCGATGCGCCGGGTGCGCGTGGAAACACACTCGGACTCTTAATCTGTAACAACCCTGCGACTCTCAAGCCACAGTTAAATTACTTTGTGAATTTCTGTAAAATGTCCGATTTGCCCTTGCTCTGGGAGGTAGCACATACATAGCAGCTGTATAACATTGGGCCTTAGTTTCTAGATTGCCTTATTGTTCTAAGTTTAATTTTTCCTTTTATTGAAAAGTAGCTCCATTCTCTTCTGTATGGTTGAAAGGCACCTGTATCTCTGGGTGTTTATGTAAGGAATCATTTCTAACAACTGCTGACTGTCTTCTAGCTTGGCAGGTAAATTCAATCGTTTCAAACAGCTACCTCATTTCCTGCTCACTCCTGTATTTCAGGCAAGCAAAAGTAAATTCTAATGTGTGTAAAAGTTTCATTTTTTTGTGCATAAAAATCAAAATTGTCCACACTATTTCCTTCTCAATGCCTGCTGTTGCGAGAAAGTGTGTGTTGGATCTAGGCATTCAAATGTTAGACAAAAACTGCAGCGTGTGCGTGCAGGGGGAGGAAATGATGTTTGTTTGAAGATCAGTGCACCCTGCAGAAGAAATTTATTGTGATAGCATTAGGATAAATAATGGCCTCTTCTGGCAGAGGTTTGTTTGTGTCTTTCTAATCACTGTGGTTCCTTGGGGGGGACTGAGTGTCCTCTGGACTTTGCCGTGCTGGGTTTCTGGTGAGGGTGGGCGCTGCAGAGAGCATCGTATAGGGTGTATGGGGTGAGACCGCGCGACGATGCATTTGCATGAAGGATTCAGCCGGATTGCTGCCTCACTCAGGCATTTACGGACACAGGAGCAGCTTCCCATGAATTATTGATCACCGGGGGCTTCCTTTCCGTCTGGAATCCTGCTGCTTCCGCCCAATGCCAGGCTGGAGCGGCGCGGGGGAGCGGGGCGCCGCGGGGAGGCGGCACCGGGATATTCCAGCCCTGCCCGTCGCAGGGTTGGTTTGAAGTGCGTGTGGCACACAGGGATACGCAGCCGTCCGGGTCGCCGTGACATTCCCACCTTGGGGAGGCAGCGCGGCCGGGCGCCCTTCAGCCGCTCTGCGTAGCACGGACGTGCGTTCGCGCTGCCCTGTCCCTGCAGCGTCAGCCCGGGAGGCACCCAGAGGGCAGAGAGCGCCGTTTTCACAGAAGACTCCAGTGCCTTTTCTTGCATTTTCACTAATAATGAAGGGATGGGGGAAAATCGTAGGTATTTTCCTACGATTGGGATGTTGCCTTTCACTTAGAAATGAGTGTGTAGCAGTCGACATAGTGGGGTTCAGAGCAGAGATGTGGAATCCCCTGGCCTTGGGTAGGTGACGAACTCCCAGCCTGGGACGTAACCATCTTATCTGTGCCCAGACACATGCTGGCCTTTCCTACGCATTCCTTGCGCCACACTGCCGGCAGCCTCCAGCTTCCGATAGAAACAGCCCTAGTGCTGCTGCTCTCATCCTGCCCTTGGAAGCAGGCATGCTGGTGCAATCTTAGTCCTGTTCTTTAGGTCTCACATTCCTCAGTAAAGAGCAGTATTGGACTGTAAAATACCATGTGGGGTTGGGGAAAGGGAAGGGGGGAGAGGCGCGAACGTGCTGGCGGGGATGGTTTCCTCTGGGGCTCTGGCCTTTTGCAGAGGGACTTTGCAGCCTGTGCTTGAGCGCGCTGGGGCATACGAAGCACTTGTAAGTTTTCCATGCCTCTCCTCTCGCCCTCTGGAAAAGCAGCACCCCTCTGTCCTTGCTCCAGTCCTCTGGAATCAAATAACATCAAGCTGTGGTGGTGGGAGATGGCTGGAGCTCTGCTGTGTGCGACACGCTCCGTAACAAAACGTGCCTTGAGGAGCTCGTCCTGCTCCTTGCTGACAGTAACGGCGGGGAGTGAAGGGGCAGGAAGCCTCTTCCCATCCTTCCCTGGTAATCCGGGCAGCTTGGAAGAGCTGAATCACGGCGGCAGCCTGGTGGGGAGTGTTCACTGTGCGACTTCAGGGGGGAACTCAGCACGTATGTCCCCTCCTTGCTTTTCCTGTCTTTCGAAGCCCGGAGCTGTCGCTCCTCAGGAATTCCTCTCGTGTGGCTGCTCTCCCAGGCTGACCTTTGTTGGCAGGGACAAGGCTCCGGTGACCTGTGCATGAGGATTTGGGTGGTCGCTCTTGGCCTTGCCGCGTGACTTTGTTTTGAGAGCCAGTTCTGCTGATGATAAACGAAAATTATTGCATTTCTTGCTGACTTTCTGGCTGATTACTTTCTGCTTTAGAAGCAGGATAGCTGCTTTTGGATAACCCTTAAACAAGAAATCAGGCCCTCCAAATTGTGGCCCTTTCTGGTGGCTGAGTATGGGTGCATGAAACATCTCTCTGCCATTACCATTAATGTCAATTCAAGGTAAATTTAAGTGTACCATAAATTTGAGTTCTGTGGCCCGAGGTTGTGGTGCTGCCGTGAGTTGTATTAGCGCAGAGGACACAATTAGCTGATGCCAGCATGGTTAAGACGGTTGCTTCTGATAGTTTAACTTACTGCCTTCCTTCAATCGTGTAAAGGTCCAAAGGCACATGTATTATTTATTATTATTTGGTTGTTTGGTCTGCAACTTTCTTCCCTCCCTGTGAACATTAGTGGGTTTGAATAGTTAATGCCACGTCACAGCAAAACGCATTTGAAACCTCTCCTCAGGTCATGGCTTGCCTGGAAGATCACTGCAGTGGCCTTGTGTGTTAGAGGGTGTCCTTTGGCTACAAACTAGTTGCGTGTATTGCAGCAGTTAAATTTATCACTTGGGAAGCGTATTTTAATGTTTAGGCCATATAGCACAGACACCTCCCTAGTTTATGTCACCGTGTCTTAAAAATCCAGTGTCCTTCCGCAGTCCAGGACCTAGCTGGAAGTGGGAAACCTACATGTAGTCCAGGGAAATGTTGCTGCCTAGTGCAGGGATCTCAGCAATATCATTTTTCTCTATCTTAATGAAGCATTGAGTCTAGTTTACATAGCGATAAATACAATAATTATTGTAGCTATGGCTGTGTGCCCAAGATGCCTTGAAAGCTGAACATGAAATCTTTTTAATGACATCGTAATGGTCTTTGTAAGTGTTACAGATTTTATGGGGTTATCTATAATAAATAATACATATTTTCCAGTAGCCTTGTACAATTCAATGGTATGAATGTGTAGAAATAACTTATCTTTCATGCTTTGAAAAACTGTTTTTTTTTCCTGAGAGCTTTCCCTGGTCAGACAGCAGAGATGCACTGCAGCGCGCTGGGGCTTCAGTGGGCTTTGCTGGGGGAAGAAACCTCCTTGTGCAGGGGGAAGGTGAGCTGAAAAGGATGTAGTAGACATGGGAGAATAAGGTAGGAGCCTGCTCTTGTCACCAATAGGCTTCTGGCATTAATTTCTCTTTAGTAAATAACACATTTCCCAAGAACGCAAGGGGCTTCCCGCAGTGCAGCTTCCTCCCCTTCTTCCTCCTAAATCTCTCCAGGGAAACAGTCTCTAGCAAGTGCGAGTGCTTGTCTGGGGACTCGTCTTCCCTTGGCAAACTGCGGCTCTTCTCACTTTGGATCTGCTCCTGGCAAGAGTCAAACATTTAACTGATGCATCGGGCAAGAGCAATGCTGTTTTTTGTTTTGGAGCAGCGAGAGGCCGCTGCACCCAGATGCATTGGGCAAGAGCAATGCTGTTTTTTGTTTTAATTTTCTTTCCTTATTCCAACAGGTTTGAACTAAAAGTATGTAGGAACTTCTTTAAAAACTCTTGAGTTTTTAATTTTAAATTTACTCCCTGAAGAATCTGCACCAGAATAATTTGCTGCAGAGCTGAGCTGAATCCTTATGGTCCCACCTCCCACTAAGCTTAAGGATAAGGATTTTGAAGAGCTCTGCTGGGATGCATGGGGTTAAGCAAGAGGTAACGGTAGAACTGTTAGTATCTGAGTAGAAGAGAGTGCTGCAACCATAGCAACTACAAATGAGAGAATATAAAGAAATCAGTAATTATTTTTTAAACCTTATGCCAGATTTACAGAGTTCTCTGTTAAGTAGAGGAGAATAAGTAATGAGAAAACGCTCTCATTTCTGGTGACTTCCAGAGTCACGGATCCAGGGGAGGAGTCACCTGCTTTTTGCTCACATTTGTACCGCAGTGGATCCTTCCTGCAGGATCAGGCCTGGTGCAGCCCTCCGAGCAGGAAGACTTGACGTGTGGCGCTCACTGCCAGTCATTTCTTATATTTATGTTCTTGGGTGTAATGTGAAGTGTGGGCTTGTGTAATGCATGCAGGCAACTTCATTTTAGGTATTACCAAAGCAATATACATGGAAAGTGCATGTCACTATTTAAGTAACATTTTATGTCACGTACAAAGGTGATTAATCTAGTGAATTTTTTCCTTTCTTTTGTGTGTCAGTCTCCGTCACCCTGAAGACTACTAATTTACAAGGCTGAGTAATTACGGGCTGGTAGTCATTGATCATGTGTTTTGTTACTCTGTTTTGCTTGCTGCTTATACTTTATTTCTAGACTTAACCAAAGACTTCTCTGGTCAACATAATACCCAGTTGCCATTTAGCTGCAACATTCAATATGTTGAAACAGTGTGATGGATGGGGAGGCTTCTCCACAATGGAGAAACCCCGAGGAACCTCGTTTTTACAACTTAAGCCTTTCCTGGAAAAGAGGAAGATCCTGGTGAGGAGCAACACCAACATTTTCCTACCCAGCATGTTCGAAAGGTTTTGCTAAACAAACTGCAGCCCTTCCCAGGCAGATGGTTTCAGCTTGCGAGCACACATGTGAAATGCAAGTTCTTGCAAGTGGAGATCGTGTTTTCTAGTGAGAGCAGCAGGCGCTTCCATTTCTTGTTCTCTGGAAGCTTTGGCTGTTGTGGAAAAATGAGCTCTGTGGATGGGAATGAAGGCTGGATTTGTTCGGTTCGTGCTGCTATTAGCAGTAAATGTATATTGCGTTTGCATGGGTAGCTGCTCTCTGCCCTCAGACATCACCTTTCTCGCTGCATGATTTCCTAATGTCATTAACGAGGAGGCTTCTGACTACACAGGGCCTTCGTTTCCTTATTTTGGTAATCCTTTTCTCTTTACTTTCCCGGTAAGTGGAAAAAATAATAGAAAACATCGTGCACATGCTACAAGCACACTGGAGCGGCTGTGGGCTGAGTCGTGTAAGATCATAGGGAGCTTTTTCTCCCTACGAGGCAGAAAGGGGCACATCCAGTTGCTACAGCAGCCTGGTCTCATGGCTCACGCTCAGGGCTGGAGTCCAGAGCTCGAATTTGGGATACACCAAATACTTCCTGTGACCTCCAGCCGGTCGCTAAGCTCGTAATCTCCCCGTGTGGTTTGTCCTGCTGTTGGAAGCAGGAGCGATAGCGTTAGCGGCCGCCGTCGCGCTCAGGTGTGTCAGGATTAGTGGGTTAAATTTAGTTAAGACGTGTCAGGCAGGAATAGGAGATAAGCGTAATAAAAATGCTGCTGCAACCGAAATACCATCTAGGCGTAATCTCCCTGATAACACTTGCCAAGCGCAAACCTGCTCTAGGAAGGAAATTTCCAAATTGGAACAGATTAAGGCAAAATAGATGCTCTAACGTTGGAAGCTTCTAAATTGAAAAAAATATATATATTGATTATTAGTGCTATGTTGTCTCCTAAAAGCGAGAATAAGAGGCTCAGTAGGAAATACTGGCTCTGCTAAGCAGTCCTGACAACATTTTAGAAGCACGATGGTGTTGCGGAGGCCAGGAGTGCGTGTCGGTGTGAAGATGACAGGCTGCAGCTGAGCTGGAGGAAGCTCCAGTTGTGCCCAGCTGGGTCCTGCGAGATGGCTGCTCCATGGCTTGGGTTACCAGTCGGATCCCGTTTCCTTCCAAGCGCCTTCCTGGGAGCATCGGTGCAAACCGCAGCCCTCTAAACTGGCCGCTTTAAGCAATATAACGAGTTTTCAAAGGCGATGACTTTCCCCGCTGTATTTTCTTTTTAAAGACTTTTAAGGAAGTCCCTGCTAGGCAGGAGTGTGGAGGGAATCGCTGCCTCCCTTCCGGAAGATCCCTTGGCTCTTTGGGATGCGAGGAGAGGAGGGTAGAGCTCTGCGTTTTGCCTCTTTGCCCGTGCGGCTTCTCCGGCACCGCCGAGGACTCGCAAGAGAGCTGCAGCCCTCTCGGTTAATGAATTTAGCTGTTGTCCATCCACATCCTGTGCTTGTCGAGGCCTTGCTGCTTCCCAGCTGTTTCTTATTGCTCCTGTGCCAGCAGTGGCTCCACCTCCCCTCCAGAGCTGGTGGAAAAGCCTGAGCGCTGACTTGCTCCTGGCCAGCTCAAACCGGGAATCCTTGGGAAGAGCAGGGACGGCTCCTGCGGCTGCTCCCGCATCCCTGCGCTTGGGCTGGTCCTACAGCCAGAGGAGGACGACGGTGGCCTCTTCCCCTGCCAGTAACTCCGTTTGTAGACGTTATTTCCATAACCTTAGGGGCCTCGGTCTTTCGTATGCCCTGAAACGCACACGGTCTGGTGCTACTGTAGCAGTCGGAGGTGGCGGGAAGGGGGGAAGCACTGGGAATGCTGCCTACAAACTGCTTGGATTTCCTGGCAGCAGGTAGGAGTCAGGATGTAGTGGTGATGTTTAAATCCCGTGGATAACCTTGGAAGGCTGGTCCTGGCAAAAGAGTTGGGATTAAACAGCTGTTTGTCCCAGAGCCCCTGAATTTCTAGGAGAGGCAAGATCAGCTCAGGTTTCTGTTCTTCTTTGCAATATATTTGCTTTTCAATCCAAGTTAAGGTTCTCGGCTGCTATCGCTGGCATGTTTATAGAGGAGAAGGATTTGAGTTTGGGAGAGATCAGGCTCTAATCTCAGTGGTGACTTCTATTTTCACATCAATACAACAGGATTGGAATATGGCAGAATGAGGTGAGGTTTCTTTCTTGGAGTGCCAGGGAAAGGATGATCTGCATTTTCCACAAAAAAAAGTGGCTTCAAATGTACACCACGGAGTGAAAAGACAGTTTTTTAAAGTTATTTTGTCCTTCTAAAAAAGCATCTCTGATTCTCTAAAAATTTTCTGCTGGGTTCTTTTAAAGCCAAGGTGTGTGTTAGCAATTAGGAAGTAGTTAAAGTACAGGGGCAAAACCTTTAGAAGCTGATTTATTGCTCGGCTTTTTCACTCATGTAACACGGGAAACTTGAAGTAGGGGGTGACATGCAGACTCACTTAAACACAGGAAACAGAGAGGAGGGATGGAATTCATCCATGGCTCTGTTTGGAAACCTGGTGCCATCTGCATCCAGGCGTTTGCCTGGAACCCCTTAAGTCCCCATCCAGTTAACGTTGGCCGGCCAACGCCAAGTCGCACTGCAGCCTCGCGGTGCAGCAGGGAGGCCACGGAGGAAACTTCCCGTTGTTAAACCCTTCCGTACAAAGTTCCTTGCGAACACAGGTGAGGAATGTGCTTTCTGCTGGATACAGCCAAAGGAAACTTCTGGCAGAGGGATTTTGCAGGCTTTTAGGAGAGCACCCACCTATGGAACCATGTAGCCGAAAACAGCACCAGCACGGAGTGACTTAAATAACACGGTGGGGAAAACAAGAACCAAAATGCCCCGCTTAGTTGTGTGAGGATTTAGAACTTGTTCTCTTGGCAGCCTGGAAATGGTTTAAAATGGAGAAAGTGACCCAAACTTGTGCTCTTGCTACTGAAATGCAGTTGTCCTTAAGCAGATAACCTCTACATCACGTCTGTACTAATCTGAGAAGAATTGAAATCTCTCTTGCTCCCCCCTAGCAAAACTTAACCAGGAGATAATACAAAGAAAAACTTAAAGTGGCTGAAATAACTTTCATAATTCAGTAGGTTTAAGCATTTCAACATGAACCGAATGTCTAAAATTAGTGGCTCTTTGGTGGTCGTTTGACCAGTGGGTTTTGTGAGCGGCGCTGGGGAGCGTGGGACAAGCTGGGAGCCCTCGGCTTGGCAGGTCTATCTGTTTGCACCTTATTTTGCTTCGACAGAGCTGCTGCAAGTGAGGGATCCTCTGCGAGCAGGAGGGGAGCGAGCGGGTCTTGGCACGGGGAGGCCACGGAGCTGATCCCAGGCAAAGCAGCTCTCCGAGACGGAGCTGCTCGGAGGCAGAGCCAGCACAGGAGCAGGCACCTGGGCGTCTTTTTGTAATGTCTGTTTTAAAGGGTAGTCTTTAAAATGTGTCTCACGGTGGATATCCAGCTGCTGGAGGTTTTGAGCTTAAAATGAGGTTATGGCAAAGCCTGGTGGTTCTGGTGCACGCGGATCCCCCGGGCTGCCCCTTCGGGCGCTCGGCTTCGCCTGGGTTTCTCAGTGGGACTTTTTCTGAGCGCTCTTGGTGTCAGTTTAGGGGTAATGAAGGGGGAAGAGGATTGAGGATTAAAATTACTTGAAGCCTGGTATGTGCTATAGATAGCTGCAAAATAGTGCAGTTTGTTCAGGGACAGCTTTGCTACCTGGAAATAGAAAATAATCCTGGAGTGCGACTGCGTCTCGCCGTGCAAAGTTTGTCACTAGAGGAGGCTTGTCTGGAAGGTGAGAAATCCCTGCAAGCCCCGGACAGCCTTCGCCTTCCACGCGGGAGCAGGGGCTTGTGCTGGAGCCCGATGTGGTTTAAGACTTCAGTGTCCTCTGCAGGTCTGAGGCTAAAAAGAAATTAAAATTGCAGATTGGAGGCTGAAGTCCAAGAAATAAAATTGTGGTGGTGTGGGATCTTTAATCTTATTTCCAATAATTCGATGGCTCCGATCTGCATGAAGTAAAAGGCCTGAAATAACAATTCCCCTTTCTCTCCCACTTCGGCACCTCTGCCTGTGTTTGGAAAGTGGGATGAAGTGGTGGCGCTGAATAACTGGGATTCTGGACTTCAGAAACTGGAATTCTGAATAATGTTTTTCCTTTATTGAAGCGTAAGGTTTGCTTTTGCATTTATGGATGTTTTTCTTTGGGGAAAAGTACTGTTTGCTTTGCCCTGTGTTCCTGATAATGATGTGGTGTTCAAGCAGGAATAGTTTCTTTAAATTTATTTTTGTAATAAAATATCAATTAAACTTTGTAATGGTTGACTGTCCAGAATCTAAACTTGGACCTGGTGATAGCCCATAAACCTCAGGCATTATAGTTGTCGAAAGGGTGGCTGTCAATTTAGCCTTAGTGTTTATTCAGTAAAAAAGCAGTGCAATTACAAACCCTGTTATGAATAAGTTTCTATTATTATTATTTAATCACAAGTTGTCCTTTTATACCCCTCTGTCTGGAAGGATAAGCACCAGCCGAGCAGCACTGAACTGGAATGCAGCTGAGTTGCATTTCAAGTCTTCATTGTGATAATCGATGTAAAAAAGATAATTAATCAAAAAAAAAAAAAAAAAAACACATTCACATTCAGGAGTTGTGTTCTGTGGTGTTATTGATGCCGGCTGTGCTGTCCTTTGCCATGGCCACAGGACCTGCTGTTCCCGAATGCCGGAACGAGCTGGGACCGCTCCGGCCCTGTGAGCGGGAGAGCTGCACAGGCGGCGAGGACGAGCACGGTGTGCAGGGAGGTGTCCGTGCGGGAACTGCCGGGTGTCTGTGCGGGAACTGCTGGGTGTCTGTGCGGGGGTTGCGGGGTGTCCGCGCGGGGGTTGCGGGGCGCCTGTGCAGAGGACGGCTCACGTTGAAGGAGGTAGCGTGAGGAACTGCTGTTTTTTTTCTCCAAGTGCTTCACTCTGCTTGTTGGAGGATTCAAATTAGAACTCTCAGAAGCCAAACAAAGCAAATGTGCGCAATTAAACGTTTCCGTTATCATTTTATTCTGCATATGGTGTGATTTTTCAATGGACTCTGCGTTGAACAAATGCAGGAAGTATCAGGGATTTATTCTGCAGTCTGGTTGGCTGCAGTCTGCCTGCTGTGTTTTCCCAGCGAGATGTTGCAGGGCTTCTCCCTTGCTCTGCTTGATTGAAAATCTTCAACTACTGAAGTAATTCTCAGATTTTGCATAGAAGAAATGAAAATGTATTGGCTTGCAGTGCCTAGATGCATTGCATGACATTTAAAGCCAGCGTAGTCTTTAAGGCATCGAAGATGTTGCTACCAGAATTTTAATATGCTGCTAGACATAAGGTTAAAGGGTAAATTTTCCTTGCTGTATGGACAGCTTGTAACAGGGCTTGTGAAAAGCTAACGCCTGAGATGAATGTAAACCTTTTTATTTCCTCTCTGAGTGTCCGAGTTCCTTGTTGCACGTCCTGGGAGAAGGATGCAGTGGGAGAAAAGGATCCGGGCAGGTTGAGCTCTAATCTAACCGGCTCACGGACCTGCTTGTGATTTGGGGCAGTTGGGTGGCCCTGGGTAGGGCTGCGTGTTCAGAAGCTGCTTTGAGGCTCTTATCTCAAGGCATTCTGCTTTATTATGACTAATCATACGGCTTTTAAACACGCTCCTGACTCACACTGGTTTGGTTGCTATGATGATTTCACTTGAATTTACAGGGAATGCAGCTCTTTATGCTTTTTTCTTTCTCTCTGTTTTTTTTTTTTTCTTTTTTCTTCAAACATTTTTCAGATTTGGAGAGTTATGCTGCAGGTTCTTGCTTTGGGTCTGCAGCAGTTTGCTGAGATACTCCCCTTGCCTTTTATGCCTTATTGTAATGACTTAATTCCACTTAAAACACAGATGTATAAGATCCACTCACTCTGTGTTTGCAGTACCAAGGTCTTTTTTCGAGACCCGGGTAAATAGTCACTGGAAGTGTCTCCAATGGCACGTGGCCGGAGCAGCAGCTGGGAGTGTTGCAAGGATCCCCTGCGTGTTGTGTGTTGGTCACTGCAGGGCTAAGCAGGGGTTTGGATGGCGAGCAAGCCCTGCAGTGCCCCAGAGCAGTTTTTGTGATATCCCTTAGAGTAGCAGCAGGCTCTGGACACCCATGCAACAGCAAATGTTAACGTGAACCAAGGGAGCTCTCCTGAAAGCTTTTGCTTGTGGTGGAAGGAGCTGCGCCTGGTGTTAGTAAAAGAGATGGAAACAGACTATAAATATATCTGTATTTCAAGTTGAATTCCTTCCTGTGTTGGCTAAGACCTTTTTGCACGGGGCTGTTTGCGAGGGGGCAGAACAGGCCCCGCGGGTGCACAGGGGTTTTGGATCCCCCACCTGGAGCTCCGTCCCTCCCGTTCACGCCTGCCGTGGCCGCCGGGTCCCGCTGGGCAGCCCGGGCTGGCTCGGGAAGCGCTCATTGCTTCCTGGACTACTTCCTGAGGAGCGCTGGGGCCCCGTGGGAGAAACCTCCGCGTTTCCTCTGCCGCTTCCTGACGATTTGCCTGCTGGAAAATGCTTCCCGCTTCTAAGAGGAAACCCCCCCTTTTTCCTCCACCCACCTTACTGGCCAGTTGCATTTGCTCTGCCAGGGGCTTGTTTTTTCATCCTTTTGCTGTTCTGTTCTACCTTTCTCACATTGGTTTTATTTGTTTCTCATCCATACCATTTAAATTACCGTGGTGAAGTTTTGCCAAACCTCTGTTGGCCATAGGACTCTCTTTGCACAGTCTTCAAAGAGGGGTCAAGCACCGTGCAGAAAAGCAGCTGAAAAGCAGCAGTGAGAAGCTGATGTTCTGCTGCCCTTGAGTCTGCATCATTGACTCCATGCTGGAGAAACCGTTTCAGCTTCTGCTGTCCAGGGAAGCAATTTTTATTTTATTATTTTTTTTTCCCCAGAAAAAGCATTTCTCACTTTTTAAAGCCTCTCACTGCCACCTGGGTGGGTGGCGTTTGCCCTCTGTGTCCTTTCTCCCCAGAATAGTTGAGGTTTTTGACTTCCTTGTTGCAGCTGGTGGTTTCGCTGCTGGTTTGTGATCAGTGCTTTCCCTCCGCGGGGCAGAAATAGCCTCAAATTCAAGACTTTTGCAGCTGCTGCTTGAGTGTAGCTAAGCAGATCAGAGCACAAGATACTCAAATGCATTTGTCTATTTTACAAATTCAATATATTATTTACATATAAAGTTACGTGGCTACATATATATGACCATAAGTGATTTGTTTTCTGTATGCAGTTAGATCCTAGATCCTTGCTTTAGAAATGAGAGAAGTTGGTAGCTGATGTTTCTGCTCTGTCCGTTTGCAGTGTGTCCATGTAGTTTTCCTTGCCTTGTCCTCTGGTATTTTGGCTGCAACTCCCAACTGCTTTATGATATTTACTTTGAAAAATAAAAATAATTTATGCTACTTCCAACTAAGCAATGCAGATAGGATCTTAGCTTGATGGGGTGGAAGAGCCCAAACTGAGTAGTTCACTTGTAGCATGTGGAAAAGAATTTCAGGGCAGTCAACGTGTTAATTTAGGGATGGTTGGTACCTTCACAGAAGCAATCTATTTTTTTCCTTCATCTAAAAACACACATGGGTAGTGTCTTGATTATCAGATAGCAGTGGTATTTTGATAGCTGATATTTTGAGTATAGGATCAATATGCCTGTTTTCCAAGAGCTTATTCCCATCTCTTGTAGCCCATTGGAAGCTTGACACCTGACCGCCCTAAGTCTTCTGTGGCTTTTGAACTGCTTGAATTTGCACACGTGATTGTGCATTTTGGAAATAGCCGTTGCTTGGAATTCACGTTGTTTGGTATTGGTTCCTTTTTCCAATACAGTGATACTTGAAGAAAAAAACTTTTATTTTTTGAACTGAAACTCCCTTTCGCAGTCCCAGCATCCCTGGGTAGCTGCAAGTGTCTGCTCGGTGGGGACCTGGTGCAGCTTTCTGCATGTTTTTTGAAACTTCAGAGTCAGATTTTTGCATTAAGAAAAGTTTCTTCTTTTCTGCAAGACTTGTGGGTGTCCTCCAAGTTGCCACTTTAGCGAAGAACTAAGGAGGATTTGTGCTCAATGCTATTTGAGTGCTGCAGTGGGCAGCGGAGAGGCCCCTGTGCGGCGTCTCTGCGTGACGGCGCTCGTCTCGCGCCAGAGATGTCGGGTGTTTGTGCACCCAGGACCATCTCGAAGGACACGGGCGCGCAGCTCGCTGCCTTTCTCTGGGTTCTGGTGTGGTTATCACAGACCAGCTCCTTCCGTCCTGCCGGGGCTCGCTGAGTAGGCGCGAGTGCAGCCCCTTAAAGGGAAGAGCAGCTTCCAGTGAGGACCACCAGGTACCCAAGAGCTTTGGGACAGTTCTGCCCTTTGACATACTGTGGCTGCCGCTGACAGTGTGGGGTGAAACGGGTTTGTGGTCATGGCACGGTGCAAGAGAAGAACAAAATGATGCCAGTGGTTCGAGGTGCCTCCAGATGCTGCAGTTCAGTGGCGAGCGATGCACTCGTCTGTCACGTGTGGGAGGTTCAGCAACTTGGGGCTCAACGTGAGGGGAGAGACTCGAGAGGAGTCTGTACGATGGGACGAGGAGCTGGAGAGCAGAAGTGAGTGTCTCCTGTGCGACGCAGAAGGGACTCGAGGTGCTATGGAGGTGGCTGAGAGTTGGCAGCAGCTGCTCTGATCATGGCACGCGCTTGGGGGAAACTGCCTCACTTTGCTTTCCTCTTTGTATCTTGTCTTTTTTATGGCAAAGTGGATATAATATGTTTTGTGGTAGTTACTTTTTGGCCAAACTGATCTGAGATGAAACTCAAATGTTGCTGAGAGTTCTACCAGCACAACTGGAGCTCTCAGTATATGTCCCATGTGTTATTTCACATTGCTCCTTTCTGAGAACTTTGTGGGGACATGGCAAGAAATGATGCAATGACATTTAAGTGGAAGAGGCTTGTATAAGAGGCATAAACCTGTGTCCGGCCTGAGTTATAGACTTTGCGTAGCCTCTTCCCACCACAAAAAAAGGGGGGCAAAAAAGGCAGAGAGAACAGTGTGGGCTTCCTGGCTAGTTGCAGTTTAATATTTTTGGTGAATACTAAATTTCAGGTAATAACTCCCATGCACCATTTGCATTTTAGGATCAGAATAAACATTTTTTATGGGATGCGTGTGTAACTCTTAAGTTTAGATTACAGTCTTCAAAGAAGAAGAGTAAAACTGGGTCACAGTGTCCATAGGGAAGGCAAATAAGAGTTAAATCCTTCAGATGCTTTGAGTTCCTGCAGCTGCTGCACCCCTAACTGCAAATGCTAGCTGTGTGTTCTGCTGAGAGCAAATGAGAAAATTATCTGTGGTATTAAACGTCCTCTTAGATCTTGGTGGGTTGTTGAGATTTGAGACCCAGCTTCCTCTTCTGAGATACGATCGCTAGCACGTGCAGTTTGTGGCTTAGTGTTGGACGTTTTAAGTTAGCTGTAGGGCATTGGGAAGAGTTTTGGGGCTCGTGAAACCCAAAAGTTTTGGGTACGTGTGCTGTGGATGTTTGTTGGACCCTTCTGGACTGAAAATCTATCTTGGAGCTGCTTGCAGTTGTGGAGGATTGGGGTGAAGCGAGAAAGGACCATGGCAGATTGTCATATTCTTCGTATTTGACTGCAAATACGACTAGAGTGGCATATTCCAGAACTTACAAGAATGATACCACACCGCAAAGAATGTGGATTTTTCTTTGGTTGGTTTGGTTTGCAACTTGCTTAGGCTATTTCATTTATCTCCTAGTCTGTCCAGAGACTCTTTCTCCTTGTGCAGTACCTTTGCCAAAGAATTAATTTCAAGGCAGACGCACAGAATTTAAGGAAAATTGGGCAACTTTTTTTAGGTTGTTTCCCAACAAGATGTTGTGTGCAGCAGGGACCAGAAGTTTATAAGCCCACAGAGAAGCTCCAAGTCAACATTGGAAAGCGAGTCAATCATCGTGGTTGTTTTGTTTCACTTAAAAGTCGTCCTTTGGCTTAAGGCGTGACATTGCTTTGTTCATTGAGAAGCTGTGATAAGAGGTATATAAATATTTAGTTATTACTTTTTATCATGTGGTCCGTGCACAATAGCTTAGCTCCAGGCACGCGGCCTTGTGTATTGAAAGTGTAACTGTTTGGTGTATGTCTTGGCCAAACAAAAAATTCTGTCTAGACAAATGAGGCCAAATGAGCAGCTAACTGGGCACTACCCCCAAATTTCTCACTCGTTTTAAAGTAACAATGTAGGAATGTATTTTGCGTAGCAAGTTGTACTTGCGAGGGCACAGATGATGTGCACAAGAGTTCAGTCTTGCAGTTCCGCTCCAAGGATTTTCTGTCCTTGCTAGGGCTGTTTTAATTAAAAACTGCTTCAAAAATGTAAATGGAAACCATTCCCATAAAAAAATGGGTACTGAGTATTCACTAAGAAATGCTCTCATAGAAAGTCAAGGGTTCTGCCTTGCCTTCTGCAGTGTAAAATCTTGGGTGATGGCACCTGTGGGGGAAGAACTGTTGCAAGTGGAATTCCTCAAATCCTGATGGGAATTTCTCCCAACAGGTTTATCTTAGGTTCATGTAGGCGCTTCTGGTGACCTCTGTCAAAAGTGGATATTTTGGGGGAGAAATGCCAGCTGTGGTTCATGTCTTCAGGTCTGGTAATGTTTTGCCCACTGCTGGGAATGCTGAGGAAGGGATGGGGAGGGAGGTGCTACCTCCGGCATCCTTGAGTACCGCACGCGTGTGAAGCTGCGACCATTGGCTTATGCATATGGACTAAGTCATCTATTTGCGAGTTTTACTGTCTCTTCTTGGGAACTGAGTGCCTCCAGATGGGTCAGATGTGGGAATGATTATCTGGTTGGGAGTTTTTGGAAACGTTGTTTTCTTTTGAAATGCTTGTGAGATGATGGGTCGCTGCTGAGGATCTTGCATCATCACGCAGGGCTCTGTGGGCGCTTTGGACAAGCAGGGTGGTATGGAAGGCGGTCACTGAAATATCTGTACATCAGATCTGGTGGGTTCAGGTTTGAAACTGGCATTTCGAGGCATTTTCTGCCTACTCTAGAGAAAACAGCTTCTGTGTTAAAGACTTAATTGGCATTTTGGGTTAGTTCGGCAGTGCATATGAGTAATTTTTTCACTAGTGTAAATGTAATCCTTGCTTCATTTTTACACAGCACAAAATGAATAGATTAGAGGATGAGGCAGGCTTTCTTTTTCTGCTTATGGCTTGGTCGAAAGATTGGCCCTCTCTGCGTGGTGGCTTTGGGCCCCTCTGGGTGTTTATACAGTTGAGGGATGATGTTTGCCATCCTTTACATTGTCAAATTATTGTAATTTTGGAATAAGAAGCTGCTTTCTTAAGGGAATTACTTATCTTCTTGGGAAATTGGCTGTAAAAGTAAGCCCTTTTATTAAATGGCTTTGTAAGTAGTAGATTAAAACTTCTTGATTTATTGTTTAGTGGGAGAATTGTTCATTGTTCAGAAAAAAAGGATTGTTTAGCAGGAGAATCAGAAGTGAGTAACTCATACTGATGGTGACAGTCTCAATAAGTTAATTTATTGTCTGATAATGAAATGAGGTCTTTGGTTAGACCTTGGCCCCTTTCATGTCTTTAATGTTCGTTACTGGCTTTCGAGCGCTGCGTGCCAAGCTGGCACTGCCGGGTTTCTGCAAGCCCCGAGCCTGGCAGGTGGGGTCCTCTCCCCCATGCACCTTTCTGTTTCATTCTTATTTCTTTTTCTAACGTTTTGGAAATTCCCCTTTGCTCATTACAAAAGGCTCACTGTTTTGCCCACCGCTTCAGTGCATCTGAGCCTTGTTCTGCCCAAGCCAGAGTTACACAGAGCACAAAAACAAGCGGGGGCCACGAGGTTCAGCTCTACCTGTGTGCAAACCAGGGAGAGGGAGGCTCCTCGCTTTTCTTAAGCAGCCACAATTAGAGAAGACTTTTTTCTTCCTCTCCACCCAATTTGTGTTAGTGTCCCTGAAAAGCAGCACCCGTCAGTGCACGTGTCCATCTCCTAAAAACTAGCGTTGGGCTGCGGCGGAGGACAAAGGGGAGCTTTGAGCAGGGGGCTGGCAGCAGAGGTGCTCGTGAGACACGGCCTCCTGTGCGACGCGCAGGCCCCGCCGCGTGAGGTAAACAAGCCGCCAACAGCCTCGCTGTTGTTAAATTTTACTTTTTTCTTTCCCTCCTGACAATTTCGGGCTTCACTATAAGGTTTGCGAGGGCCGGTGAGTGCGGTGTCGGTTAAACAACGCCGTTAAAAGCAAGCGGCCGGGCGGGCGTGCGTGCGGCGGTGCCCGCGCCACAGCTCCCGCTCCACAGCAGCCATTTATGAATGAGGCACCAGGAGGGGGAGCGGCGGCCGCTGCTACAACAACAGTCTGGAACTGGCTTCATTCACCGCTCGCAGGCGGAGCGTAACCGACGCTTTGTTTTAATAACGCTGCATTTTTCTGCCTTTTTTTTTTTTTCTATTTTTCAAAAACGAAATGCGTTCCTCCTTTATTCTTCCCCAAGCTGTTGTGTGATTCGCTGCGTCTTCTGTTTTCCTTCTCCCCTTACATCTTCCTGCATCTTCTTCCCCCTCCAGTCCCCCACACACATTAAAGGACAGCCCTGGAGCAGCTCCCGCTTTTGTGTTCTGTTGGGAACAAAGCGACGGCCCCCGCGGCTGCTCCGCGTCCCTCCCGCCGCGCTCGCCAACCGCGCACCTCGCAGTGCGACCTCCCTCCCGCGCCCGTGCGTTTTCCACTGCTATTCGCACTGCGTCACCAGCCGCTGACATGGCTCTCGCCAGAGCAAGCGTGAGCAAGGATCACGAGGTGCCCATTCCGAACAGGTCCCCCTCTGGCCTCCTCCTTAGGTAGCTCGTTATTTTCAGCACTTCCGAGCCCGGAGCTGCAGCCGGGGCCAAGGGCACCCTCGCTTCCTCTGTGCCGCCGGGTGAAGAGACCGGCCATTGTGCTGGGCATAATTGAGCCTCTATCAGAGCAGCGGCGCAGAGCGCTGGGCAGCGCGGACAAAGCTGCTGTCTGCGCTCCGGCAGCGGGGGCTGTTCAGGGTGGAAACCTGATTAGCAACGGAAAGCTCTGTGAGCCCGTGCAGTGTCCCCTTCCAGAGCAAGGCTTTGCAAGATGAGCTTTTCTGGGAGACACTGAGTATTTTATAGGTAGTGATATTGCTGATGGTAACTCACAGACCATCTATCTCCCAGTCTTTTTTTTTTTTT
>NW_010586157.1:30235-46562 GCF_000705375.1 Tinamus guttatus
TTGTGCCCCCGGCCCGGGGGCCGCACAGGCCACAGGCTCCCTATTGTTCGCCGGGAAAGCGGCTACCGCGTCGCAGCGCAATTATTTGTGAAGGAAAATATTTGATGTTTTTGTGGGAGTTGGGTGGGGAAGCTGCGTTTGCCTCCCTTGGCGCTTGGAAGTAGCATTTCTTCCTTTTGTTCCCAGTTTTTCCTAAACAGCGGGAGAAGCACGTGCCTGTACTACACTCCCTGTGCCCGTTTCTGCAGAAATGAGCTTGGTGTTGTAAATAAAGACACCCCTGGGCTGCTGCTAGGGATTTGGTTAAAGCCTTTGGTGCTTCTGTCTAGTGTGTTTTCCAGCACGAGCATTTGGAAATGCTGCATCTTGCTCAATACTCGCTGCAAGTGTAGGCGTAGGGAGAGAAGGAAGGAGCTGAGGCGGATCCAGGAGGAGAGAAGAGGATCCTCATGGAGAGGCTCAAAATAAATAAGGGAACTTGAGCTAGCTTTTCCCCTGCTCAGGGTCTCTGCAAGTGACCTAGAAGAAACCAGGAGTGATTAAAAGCAGTAATAATATTCAGAAGTCTTTATACATTTGCAGAAGAGATGACTAAGCAGGAAATATCAAAAGCAACAAGTAAACAGGGTGCTTGCACAAACCTTTGGTTTGTAGCAGCTCCATGCAAAACCCCTCGTGAGCCTTAGCCTGGAGCCCAAGGGCTCCTTCTAGGTCTGCGTTGGATTGAACTTTGAGAAATGGTTTTAGGTGACTGTCAGATTGCAAAAGAAACCAGCACGGGACTGCCTGGTGCTTGTCAGCCTGATTTCATTGCTTGCAATGTGGAAGCTTGTTTCATGTGTGCTTTGGGAGTATGTTTCAGATGTTGCAATTTTAACTTGTGCATAAAAGCTTTTGTCTTTCCCCTGTCAAAGGACGGGAGAAGCTTCTCTCTGAGAGCTTTCTTGGGTAGCATACGTTAGGATAACAGTGCAGCCCATCCCTAAGCTTTCCATGATACGAGGTTGGCCTGGCGTCATCCGTAGCCACGGTGGCTATTCTGCTCTTGGCGGTGTGATTTGTGAGCTATACTTGCAAAATGTGGCCTGTCAATACAGGAGTCAGTGTCCTGAGCGCAGGTTGCATTTGCTTAATTGAGTTTGCAGATCTTATTCACAGAATGGTTTTAAATTGCAGCTGCTCTGGATCCTCTCCGGCTCGCTGGTAGGTGAGCGCAGCGCGCTGGGCCCAAGGGACGGGCTCGTCTCTGGGCCCTCTCACTCGTGGGGGTTGATGCTGAGTTTGAGTTCCGCTTTCTGTGCTAGCAGAGACTGATCTTCTACCTGATTAGTCTGTGTTTAAGTGGCACGTGAATCATTTATACATAGATGTATGTGGTGTATATGCATGCACGTGTATCCTACTGTATGTGTTTGTGCTAAACACAAAGCACGTGGTTAAGAAGGAATGTAGCAGCATAACAGGCTATTTTTCTTTCAATATTTTTCAAGAGGGGGAAAATGTTAAACCACTTCCAGCCTGTGGGTTTATGAAATGGCCTGAGGAACCGGCACGTGGTTGAGTGAGAAGCTGCAGCCCTGCGAGGTCTGAATGCTTCTGTATTCACCTTATGTTGAGGCTTGTTCCTACCTCTGACTCTGCCAGATGAGCTCTCCATTTGTTTTGCAGTCTCGTCTTACCCCTTAGCAGCATCTGAACTGGGCATCATGCAGGTGCAGCCCATTGGAGGCTGCAAGAGCTCTTTCCTGCTCAAGTGCATCTAAATTGGTCTTCAGAGCCAAGAGCTGAGGCTCCCTGGCTGATGTCCACCATGACGGCATGTGCAATTGGGGGCAGGTTTAAATAAAACACATGATGTTCTGCTCTATAGTGTGAGGACATCAATGCCTCCAGCCACGGGAGAGACGTGAGCAACGGAATGTTCATAGTCTAAACCCTAAGCTTGGTCTTAGAGGACAGATAAGGCGCAGTAGCATCTCTGTATCCTTCTAGTGCTACCTTTCTTTTTCAAAGAAGCTATTTCATCATTCTTCCCCAGACTGGAGAGGTTTGTTCCTTTATTGTAAAGCCAAGGAAAGCCAATTTGAGCTACTGCTAGCTGCAGATACATGGCTTGTTGACCATATCAGCTTCTCCTCTCATTCTAGACCGATAGGATGTGAATGTCCCACAGACCAAGGGGCAGTGGCCGAGCTTCTGACCTGTGAACCTCTTCATATCCAGAGCTGAAGAATTAAATGCTCAGAGAGTGGACAGATGGCCATAACTACAGAGAACAGGGCAAACCCTTTAGGATCCTCGGGAGGAGAGGGTGACCTGCAGAGCCTGGGAGTTCTTGGCCCCAGCACAAGGGATTCCCGGATCCAAGAGGGATCTTGGGTTGGACTTGCTGACTGAGTCTTTTGTAAAAGCAGAAGTGATGGGGAGGAGGAGCGATGGAATAAGGAAAGCTCTAGGTTTTGGAGGATGGTTTTGTCTGCATTTGGGGCACAAAGCAGAAGTAATGCCTAGTAATGCTGAGTGTGTTAGGTTTTAAGTGATAAATAACTTGATGTAGTCCAGGGACTGGAATTTGTCCTACTCATATGTTGGATTTCATCTGGTCTCTGAAAGAGCTGCTTGATGTGCTTCAAAGATAGCCACGGGATCCAATTTTGGGGTTCCTAAAATTATCATTACAATGAAAGTTGTGCGTGAGCTTTAGGAAAAACAGTTAGTACAAAGGTTTTGCTGAAGGTTGTGGTTTAGATCACTTTTGTGAGGGGTGAAAGGTAGAAAGAGGCACCTTGTCCCTTTGAAGTGAGAAGTCACCACATGAAAGGCTGTGGACAGTTGATGCCTGCTGACCTGCGGCAACCGGATCATAAATCAGGTTTGAGGCAAACGGGAAGCTCAATAGTGGCACAGGCTGCGCATCCTCTGGTGGCTGTGGAAGCCATTCATATCATGACCCAAATTAAAGGTTTTTGTTTTTATAGTGCGATATAAAAGTGATTTAATGTTTTGTAATTGTTTTCTCTTGACTGGGGGGAAGGGAGGGAGAGCGATTTTTGTGATCTTCAGTGGAAAATGCCACTCCTGTAAATCATTTCTGAAGGAGTCACAATGCAGAATATTTTTTTAAAGAAAGGTTTACTAAGAAACCACGTGGAGCTGTAGAACAAAAGGGTTTGTTGTTGTTGTTTATTTCTTCTCTGCCAGGTGTTTAGAGAACCCTTCTCTGATCGTGGCAAGGGGAGAGAAGATTTAAGATTTCAATCATATGTTTACAGTGTTTTCTTTTAAAGAATTGCCCCTATTTGTCAATGATAAATACTTATATACAAATATAATGCATTAGGAAAACATGTAAAATTAGATTACTCAAGTTCATATCTGTGGTTTGGTAATGGTGATGCTAAGGATAGAAAGTGTGCCGTGTTTTACAACTGGCAGTATATATCAAAACAGCAACAATCTTCATTTGCCACCTGCAGCCCTTACTCAGCGTCACTCCTCAGGGTTAAACCATGAGCCTTGCAGTGTGACACAGACTGGAGGTGTTTTGCTGAGCTATCCGATGTGGAGACGGTAGATGTAGTTATCTGGCAAAATACAATGCAGAAATGCACCAGCCAGTGTGCCTTGATTGCGGTAAATTAGTGAATATATGTATTTTTCTTCTGTGTTGTGCAGTTGCAGGCCCTGATAATCAATACTTCTGATCATTTGCAGAATCTGAAATAATAATCTTATACAGAAAGTGGCTTATCTGCAAAGTAAAAGAAATGTTAAAATATGTCACTTGCCTAAAAGTGCTGAGGCATTAGTGCAGTTTTCTGTTCCTACACTGGATTTGTGAGCAGTATGGATTAGAGATCATGTCAGAAATGCGGTAAATCCACGTTCGGTGCTAGATCTCTTTTGGGTCATGCATCAGGAATTTCTGAACTGCTGCTAACGTGTTTTACTTGCGTTAACTTGCTTGATGGCCTACTACTCCTTTAACAGTTAAATGCTGTGATTTGTGGAGTGTGAATTTCCCACTGCAGCATCGAGGCCGGGGGCTGCAGCGGTTACTCAGTGGCTCCCGGGGACGGCTCCTTCCTTGCTGGGTGACACGGGTGATCCCAGGGTGTGAGAGCAGCCTCAGCACGTTGTTGGGTGCTGCCTGACACGTACTCCCCTCTTCTGCTCTCTCAGGAATACTCGTTGTTGGTTCCCTCTCAAACCACCGTTTGAGGGGTCCCCCCAGACGTGCTCATCGTTCTCCAGGTGCTCTGTGCTTCAGTAATTAAAGTTTGTCCTTCAAAGCAGGTGACAAACAGGCAGCTGCTTCTGAAAATGAGTGTTTTTGTTGTCTGCATTTTGCTGTGGTCTTGCACTTTGAGATACTTGCCTGTAGAGGGATGATGCCTGCTTTAATTCACTTCATGTTTCCCTAATATATTTGCAGCATTCTTGTTTTCTAAGCAGAATATGAGGAAGACTTTTTTTTTTTTTTTTTTTTTTTGTCCAAAGAGACCCATTATTTTGATGACTTCTTGCTCTGTTGGAACATTTTGTGGCTTTTAAGTCTTTTACCATGTACCAATTAGGACCTTTAAAGAGAGGGGCTATATTGGCATTGGCCTATTGGAGATTTCTTCCGGGATATAAGTGTGCCAGAGACCAAAACCATTTGGAATGGGCTAGAAATGATAGCAGTCCTCGTCGCTTCTCAGGATGGCTCAGTGTGAGGGAGTGAGTCTGAATGTTCCGTTTCCATTTTCCTGTCCTCTGGGGAAAAAAATGAGGTTTCCTTCTCTAATACAAGCTTTTGATGATTTGAAAATGTTGAGGGTTTTCACCATCTCATTTCTCCCTATACCTTCAGGTGAAAATGCTCACAGCTGATTGCCTTCCACTACCCCCAGAATTAATCTTCAGCGTGCTGAGACTAATAAAATACCTCACAAAACTATTTAACTTGAGTTCAGCAGTAATGAAAACAGCTTTTTAATGAGTTAAAGGAGAAAACCTAAGTGCGTGACCTGCCTGCCGTGTACCCAGGATTTCCTGCTGCATCTGTACGAGCACCTCCACGAGGAGCGTGATGTGCCCTGCGGCGAGTGACGGGCGCTCGGCGGGGACCTCCCTCCCGTTTGCACCTCTGTGCAGATTTGTGGTACCGAGAGGCTACGGGAAGGTATTTGCACCTCTCCTCAGCAGGATGGGGTAAACCCGCTGCCTCTCAAGGCGCTCTCGGCTCAGCTGCTCTGTGTGGGCAACCAGGGGCGGCTGTTTTTGAGGTAAGCAGGATTCCCAGCTCCTGCTGACACCGCCAGATTAACTGCTTGGAAGACAGATGCTCAGGTGCTGAGATGTGGAAAACTGCACTTAAAGTCCATTTTGGAAAGCTTTACTAATAGATTATCTTGAACTTTATTGGCAGAAACAAATCACTTTTTTATCCTCCCACGCAAAATTTCTTTTCCTGCATCTTTCAAGGAGTGGGTCAGATAAAGGGTCTTTTTTTCTTTCTTTTCTTTCTTTTTTTGTTTTATTAGGAATAGCTTCAGTGAATGCAGTCCTGTAACTTTGCCTGGAAAAGTTTATTCCAGCCCTGTCTGTGAAGAGGAAGGTGGAGGGCAGGTGGGCTGGGGGGGCGCAGGTTGGCTGCACCGACTTGCCCGAGTGCTTGGAAGCTCCATCAGGATTGAACACAGTCCCAAGTGCTGTTAAAGCTGGAGCAGGTGCTTGCCAACGTGCTCCGAGTTACAGGCCTGACTTGGAATCCTGTTTATTGTGCTCACCCATTGTTTGCAGACCATTTGCACATTTGATGCTTGTTATGAGCAATTGTTGTGTGCAGTGAGGTTTTTTGAAACGAAAATTGTGTACAGCTTGTGTGCGGAATTTGCTCTTTGTTTCGTGAGTGATGTTGCAGGGATGGTTTTTGGAAGCAGCTTTTTCTTTTGAAGTCGTGTGCTGGCAGCCCGGGTTCTTCAGCATCTCTGCTCAGATGCTTGTGGCGAATGATGTCCCCTTTGTGGCTTGTTTGGGTCTGGTGCTGTTCTGCTTCACAGAATGATCCTCTGCAGTATTTGGTAGCAGTGATCTGGACACACTGAGGTATCAGGAGAGTTACGTTGATTTAGCAGTAGAAAGCAGTACGGAAGGTTGGTCCTCAGTGTTAGCATCCTTCTTTATGCAAAGAATTCTGAAGTTCATGAATGCTGAGGTGGGAGCGTTTCCTTGTGTTTTTACGTAGAAATAACCAGCATCTCTTGCAGTTCTCTGAAATACGTCAAGTTTTAGCACAGATGATCTCTTAGACAAAGTTAGGAGCTGCGGAGGAACAATTATTAGTGGGAGCACAACACAAACACCCGAGCAGTGAAAAGCAGAGATGAAATCTCTCTCTGAAGGAAAAGCCTGGGTCTAAAGGTAGAAAAACAATTTTTTAAGAAGGCCGAATTTCAAAGGCTGAGGTTTTAAAAAACAATTTGGTGCCAGAAACGTAACCTGTTTTTCATAAACACGGTTGCTCGTTGCAGCCAAAACAAACAACTAAGGTCCTTAAGTGAACTTAAGTGGGGAATCATCTTTACTCCAGAATACTAAAAACCGTGAGTGAAGCGAAGGGCGACTGTGCAGGCTGGAAGCTCAGGCGGGATTCCCGGGGTTCTGGTTCCGCTCTCCTCTGGGTATTACTCTCCTTGGAGGTGTGTGGGGTGTTCCAGCAGTGACATTCAGAGGTGACCCGTGCTCTTGCAAGGCATCCAAGGTGGCCATAGCTTCGCAGCAGTAAAAGGAGGGCCCATACCAACCCTGTGGTGTGTGAGCCAAATGCACAAGGCGACGGATATTTTGAATCCCCATCTCCTGCTCTTGCCTTCTGCACCACCTCCTGCTTCCTCCGTGCACGCGTGGTGCGTGTGCCCCTTCGCAGGTCGGCGGCTCCGGCTCCTTTGGCTGCTGCTAGACCTGCTGAGCTCTGCGGGACCGTCCCCGCGGCCAGGGCTCGGGGCCAAGAGCACTTTCATTTTCAGAAATGCCCCTGAGATGCTGAGGCCTCCCCTGGACGCTTGTGCGCTGCAGGGTGCTGGGTAGAGGCAGGGAGCGTTCTGCTTTTCGTGTTTTTCCTCATGGGGAAAGCGGCATAGCTCGTGCTTTTGCTTTTCCAACCCTGCAGTTCCTCCCTGGCTCATCTAACTGTGCCGTGGAGCTGCACTGGCACCTGGACTTCTAGTAAACACTGCAGCGGATCCACTGGATCCTTGAGCTAGAACCAAACTCTGTCGTGAAGCCTCAACTGCGAAGGGAATGAGGCGAGGAGGTGCTGATAATCCTGCGCAAGGAGCACAAGGCACGAGGTCAGCGCTGATCCTTTCAGAAAACATCCATTCCTGTTAAATACCCGGGTGTTTTTGTGCCGGTGGGTGCAGGTCTCGCTGCGGCCTGGCTTGCCCCTGCAGCGCTGCTTTGGCATGTCGAACCCGGGCCCTTTTCTCCTCAGAGTTCGGGCTCTCAGTGGCATTATCAGCTGTATCAGACCGGGAAAGATTTGCAAATCTGCAACAACTGACATGTACTTTGTTCAATCTCTTCATGTAAAAGTGCAGTTGCTATAGGAAACTGGCTCCTGTTACAGTCCTGCTCTTCCTCTCCATGGAAAATGGGGAATATTTTGTTGCTAACAATGACTCGTTCCGCATAGGCACCCATGAAGCTGGCATAGCCAAAGCAAGAAACCCTTCTTTGCCCATCCCTTCAGTTTCCCTTCTCTATTTAATCTGCAATTTCTTGTTATTTTCATATTTGCCATTCATAGTAAGAAAAAAAAAATATATATATATATATAATATAGCAGTGGGTTTTTCCTTCAGTTTTAACAGCTTATGAACATGCTATCTCTTACAACCAAGAAGCCGTGTTATGGATCAGAGCATCAAGCATCATTAGCTGTGGTCTGTGGGTCAGTCCTTGACAAAATGCCACAGATTTTGGCCTGATGCTCCCAGGGCTCCTGGAGGTTTCCCCAGGTGGAAATGGGTCCCTGTTTCCTGGGAGAGACTCTCCAGACTCCAGCCTCCAACGTGGCCATCGGCCTGGGCCCGGTGCTGATGCAGGAACGCGGCTGGCAAGGCGCTGTCCCTGCGGCCCGGGAGGAGCCTGCTGGGTTTTCTGGGTTTATTCTGTATACGCAAGATGTTTTAAATGGAAATCTAACCTGATTTTGTAAAAGTTCTCACATGTAAAAGCCAAGTAGGACAACAAAACCTTTCATAATAGTTTCAGTGAGGAGAAATCTAACGTGAGGATTAGCAAGGACACTTGGGCAGAAGGAGAATACACTTTATCAGCCTCGCCAGGCGGGGACACGTCTGCAGATACAGGGGCACCTGTGGCTGTGGGAGTGAACGCGGTGCAGGCAGAAGCCGAGGGCATCGCGGGGGCTCTTGTGCTGCAGCGTTTGCAGCCGCTGCCAAATCGCAGGAGATGGGGTGTTTCCTGCGCAGCCCCCCCGCGAGGGATGCGGGGAGCTCTCGGAGCCCAAGAAAACTCTTGAAATACTTGACCTTCGGGGGAAAGCAGCTCTCAGCAGTTGTTGCCACCTTTTTTCCAGCAGTAAGTGCTGGGCTCCTCAGTGTGCCGAGACGCGTGGCTGGTTGGGTGCGTAAACCAAGGGACCGAGCGACCCGTCACTGTCCTGCACTCGGCGCTGTTGGCGTTTTGTTTTCCCTCTCAGGGAGGGATGGGCTTCTCGCCTCTGTTTTGGGGCACATTACCGAAATACTTGATTTGAGTGTCCCGGTAGCGCGTTATTCTGTTATGACGCATTAGCGACAAGCCGCGAGTCGCCGGGGCCGCGTGCTCGCCGTGCCTGCCGGGAGCTCCGTTTCTCCTGGCTCCGGCGGCACCCGATCCGCGGGGACTTGCGAGACTAGGTGAGACTTGTGAAGCAGCAAGTCGCCCAGCGCGGCGGTTCGAGTGACCTTCTTAGGAAATGCCACGCATGCCAGAGCGCATAACCTTCCTGCCGGTGCCTTGCCGGCCCCGCGCCGTACAAAGGAGCCTGGGAAAGGGAAGGCGCATTCTTGTGTGCAAAGGAAGCCCCGCACGCCATGGCGCACACACAGGCCTCTGTATCCCCCCGCTTAAAAATGTTTTTCTTTGCCCTGTAATCAGAGACTTTTTCCCTTATTAATTTGCCTTTGGGCGAGAGCGAGGGCAGGGGCCCATTGTTCTAGTGGCCACAACAATGGGGCCATTGTGGGGCCGCCCGGAGCTGGGAAGGAGGGAAGGATAAAGGGGTACGGCACAACCAAATGGGAACCACACTGTAATCTTCCTTTGTTTACCTGAGCCAGGGGTTTAGTGTTTTGGGTTTTGTTTTCTCCCCGAAGGCTCCTGAAACACAGCCCTGTCACAAGGGACGATGCTGCTCTAAGAGCTGGGACACGCTGTTATTTTCCTAAAGGCGGAATCAAGCGGTCAGCTGAAGGCAGAAACATGGGCCTCAGGAAATGCTGTTTCTTCTGGCAGAAATAGACAAAGATCTTTATTCTTCCCACCAGCCTTTGTATCATTCAGAACAATAATAGTGTTTATATATATATATATATATATACACACACATGCGCGCGCGCTGTATGGTAAGTAATAAGTGCTCGTAATCATAACATGTTAGCAGAGCTATAATTAAGATCGTTCTTGTCACTTTTTTTATATGTCACCTTCCTTGGGGAGATTTTAATGGCTGAACAAAATTTACTTTGTGTTTGCATTTGGCAAGAAGAGGCTGGGAGGGACTGCGTGTGGAAAGTTTTCAAGAGGCGCGACTTGCCTTTTCGGATTTTCACGTTAAAAAGAGAAATTCAGGACGTCGTGAAAAGCGCGCGGGCCGGCCTCCTGGATCCCTGCACACCCGGGAGCCTCCTGGGCAGCCGTTCGCACCAGCAAACGGCCCTTGATCTTCCTGCTTTAAAGCAGAGGCTCCTTTGGAGGTTGTCACCTCTTTTATTCATTCGATCAGAATTAGCAGGGCTTATTTTTCCACATGGGTGGAAGTGGGGCCCGGAGACCTGCTCAGCTCCTCCTCAGATTGACCGTAGCCTGCCTGGAAATGGGCAAGTTGTCACTGACATTTTGAATTTTTATGAGCTTTGGGGACTTAAAAGGTTTACCCTGTGTTTTCTGCTGCAGATTCTTGATACTTATAGTAAACAATCTTGTTTTAAATTCGTGTTTCCTGGAGGAAGCTATCTGGCTGTAGTAAAGTGCTCTGTCAACATTGCTCATTGCCATAATAGCAGGGAAGGGAGGACTTAGTCTCTTTATCTCGAGCTGGGCAAGGCTCATGGTGAAGAGCTGCTCTGCTCCCCGCTTGTTTCTTTTTTTCTTTCCCTTTCTCCCACAGATGGGCCTGTTTGTTTTTGATTAAACATTAATCAAAAATCAATTTATGACCGCATGTAAGCGATATATTAGATAATTCTCCTTTTATCCGTGGTAAATAAAAACATTGTTCAAACGTGAACAAACAGCAGTCTTGGCATGGTTAAGTAGATGTTAAAAGTAGACTAAGAGAGAAGATGGTAATTAAAATTGCAGATTTCATAATGGAATGTGTTTTCATTTCACAGGAATACTTAGCTTAACTGTAGCAGAAGGAGATTTCTGATGGTACTAGACACCTAAATGTTTTGCAAAAGAGCAGGAAAGCTTCACAGAGACCTTTCTATAGAATAAATCCTCCTGTTCTATGAGCCGCAAGGGGAATCCTGAATAGATAATATGCAGCTTTGAAGATGATGGAAAATTCGGACAGCCCACAGCTTTTGGGGATCTGAATACTCCAATTCAGTTCAAGGATGAACTGAGTATCCGTCCTGACACCCCTAACAAACAAACAGAAAGTCATTTCAAGCGCAGATGCTGGCGTGGAGATGGCTGAGGAGTGCCCATCATAATTTTCAAGTTGAAATTTTCCTCTTTTAGACTGAATTGCCCAACTAGTTAGCCAACGATTGCTTATTATAGAAATACCGAGGCTGGAATTACTACAGCAACAAACAGACTGTCTTGCTGCTTGAGGTTGAAGTGCAGAGCAGTAAGACAGAAAACCATAAGCTTGGAAAAAGGGCTGATTTGGGACGCTTGTGTTAAGGGTAGGCAGCAAGAGGAGCGAGTGGAGTTTTGTGAGGGTTCTCCAAGGACAGGGAGGAGGGTGGCAGGCAGTGCTGGAGTTTTCCAATCTGTTTATGTGCCAGCCTTGTTCTCCTGGGACCCGTGTGTGTTCCCCTGGTCCCCGAGGTCAGCATTACATATCTATTTATCTGTCTTGGTACTTGGAAAAAGTCAGAGTTGAAACCGGTTCAGCTTGACCATAGTTGCTTCTTGTTTCCAAGGGTAATATTTAACTCGTGAAGAATTGGGAGAAGGATTGTGGTGCAGGCAAAAACAAAAGAAAAGAGGAAGTGGAGGGAACGTTATTTTTATGCTGCTATTGATACAATAATATGAATTTCACAACATTTTGTTGGAATACTCATCATCATAAAGTGCATTTGCTTGCTGCTTCTTCCCCTGGCTGGTACTTAAGAGTCCAGCTTGAGCCATTAACATGGGGTAAAATGATGTTATTGCTGTTGGGCATTTCATAGGATTATTAAAAGCTGGTCAACATAATGACACACTTGCCAAAAGTTCCTCCTGACTTGGACTCTCCTTTCATATTTTGGTCTATTTTTGTAAAAGAAAGGCAATGCAATATCTGAGTTGCTATTTTGGTTGTTTTTTTTTTTTTTTTTTTTACACTTGTGCCTTTAACCACTTACATTGATTATAAATGGGAGCATTGTCAAGAAAACTTTGCCTCTTTAGAAATTCAGTTACTACTAAGGCTGCTCTAAACATTTTCCATTTAAGCTAATTTGGGAGAATAATCTGTCCTGCATTTTTTCCTATTCCTGTGTCTTTTCCTGCATACACTAGGGAAGACATCAGTGCTCTTGAATGTAACAGACCGTCATCTTCCCTTGCTAGCCAAGAGCTCATCGGTCCATAAACTTCTTGCTTTCATGGACCACTGTTTATCTATTTACCCTTCGTTTAATAACAGTGGACTTTTTAAATAATTTAGACCCACTAAACCGCAGGTCATGTTGGTCAGTTGATGTCTCTATTTCTGGAACGTTGAGCTGAAGTTTTCTGTCCAGGTTAATGAAATGGGTGTAGAGAGGCAGTTTCACTTCTTCAGAAAAGGTACAGCCTGGGAAGTAACTATTCTGGGAAGATTTCACCACGAGTATGGCTGGAGTTTCTTCTTTTCAAAGCCTATGCTGAAGAAGTATACTTTACCAAGCAAAAACAAATAATATGCTATTTGTTCCACTGAAGATGAAATACTTAGTGTAATTCTTCTCAAAGGATAACAAGATAAGACCAAAATCCACCTAGCTTACCTACTTTGTAATAAAACTAGCTGGCTTGTGTCCATTATAATTTTACACTAGGAAAGCTGAAATACCTTTAGTTCTGTGTGTAGTTAAAAACTGGCCGCAGTGGCCAGCAGTGAGCTTCCCCTTGAAGCCTACCAGTTGGCTTTGTGAAAATGCTCGAGTCCTGCTCCCTAAATTAATCAAACTGTTTAAACTGCGAAGAAGACTGCTACTGTTTTCAAGCAAGTTTATTATTTTTATTTGAAATGAGCCATGCAACAGTTTTAGGGCCGTCCATCCTGTGCCTGTTGCCATACAGTGTTCCTGTGGGCTCCGAGGAGCTGGAGTTGGTGCAGTTTCTGTTGCGGTGACTGCTCAGGTTGTTGGGACAACTTCTTGGCCAGTTCTGACTTGTTCTGTTTATTACTTTCATTTGCAACTCGAAGGGCAGGGAAGAGGATTCAATTAAAGCTCCAGCATCCCTTTAGTTATTGGGCCAGTGCAGCTGCTTTCCCTGCCGGTAGAGCCTGCAGAAGATGTGTAGGCTTGAGGAATGGGGGAGTTGCAGCATACAAAATATCTCTTATTTGACACTGGATTCGTGAAGTGCAGCTTGTGTATATAACTGGTGGTACCTAATCTGCTGGTTGCTTCCAAGAGGCATCTTGCTGATCAATATGCCTGGTGGATCCTGAGAAGCAAAGCAAATACATCGTTGATTGGGGATGCCCTGCTTCTGATTTGCTTGCAGGCTTCCAAGTTTGCAAGCCTTATGCACATCAATTCAGCCTATGCCCTTGCCTTTATGAAGATTGAATCCTTTGATATCCCCACATATTTTCCTCTTGTGGAAGACGACTTTTTTTCCTTTCTTTCTCCCCTGTCCCTTGGGAAGGAGAGGAGCAGCGGGTGAGGGCGGGAGGTGCCCAGCAGAAGGCAACACCAGGAGGCCGCGTCCTGGCCACCGCTCCTGGCAGCTGCCCGACCTCCCCAAATCCTGTTTTGCCCTTGTTTTGTTACTTGACATGGAGTCATTCTTCCCAGGTGCTCCGGCATGCCTATCCTTGCCTATCCCTGCCTGCTCCCAAATTACCACACCGCTTTCCCAAGCCTCCCCATGGAGGAACCTGTTTGGACAGCGGTTGCGTTGGCGTTCCCGGCTGGAAGGGGATATGTCACGGGCGGCGTTGGAGGGTGACTAAGGAGCGTTTGCCTTTTTTTCCCTCTCTCTTTTTATTTTGCCTATGTAGATCTTCAGCTTTAGGAAGCAGTTCAGTCTGCTTGGAGACAAAGGAAACCAAATGCCAATGGTGGTTCATTAAAATTCACATTCCTAGTTTAATTTGATGTTGCTCGATATACACGAAAAGCAGGTAGTGGCAGTAGCTGTGTCTACATCCAGCGGCATAAAAATTAGGAAAAGCTGTGCTCTTTTAAGGCACTCGGGGGATACATCAAGGCTGAATTTGTGCTCCTTTCAAATCCGAGTGTGCTGCTATTGCCTTCTGAGCAGCTATGTTTTATTTTTTCCGTTAGCTGGGAGCTATCGCCAGATGGGAAGGAGCCTGTCGCGCTTTTCCTGGTGATACAATTTTTAACATGGGCTTCCCCCCTGTTTTTTGGTTTTGGTTTTTGCTTTTCCAGCATTTCCTCCGATGCCGATCACGGTGCAGTCGTGCTCGGAGGGGCGCCCGTCAGTGCCCCGAATCCTGGCAATGGCTGCGGCGCTTGAAGACCCAGGCACCCCTAGGAAATAAAGCAAAATTAATTTAGTTGCAGGAAGTAATTTATTTTGCTAACTCTTGCTATTAATCACTTATATTATCTAAGCTGGAAGTTATAATTGTAATAGTGACTTTTCAGTGTTTTTCAGGGCACTTGCCCATCCAGTAACTTGACCTATTTTGCTGCTCTTTTAATTCCATGCTCTCACTTTAAGCACATTCTTCCTGTTACCAGTTTTGTCAAATGTTTCCAAGTATTTTACTCGCTACTTCATAGTCAAATGGGTTAAGCTTTATCTTCTGGCTTAGGAAAAACTGATGAAAACCAAGACTAGCCAAGACCTACCATTGCTAGCAAAATTCACAAAATTCAATAGAAATATTACTTGCTGTCGGAGCCACACAGATCATAACCTCCTAAAGCTGTTACTAAATAGCTGTGCGGCTAAATGTCAATTACTGAGTGTAGCTATTTTGAATGAAATTTTCATGAATGTCATTTCAGTCAAGAGGGAGTGAAACGGTGCTCGTGACCAGCGTGGTGCCCTTATTGGCAGTCTGGGGGGTCAGGGCTTTGCATTCATTGTGGAAAGAGCTCGACAGCGTTTAGGAAACGATCATAGTTCTTGCTTTCAAAATAATTAGCAAATATTCTTAAAAAAGATCTCTACTTCCTCATTCCCCGCCATCCTCCGGTCTTGGAGAGCATGTGGCTGGTAACTCGCCCTGATGAGGAAGAGCTAAGGCAAGGGATGATCTGCGGGCGGCTGTAACGTGCACAAAATCGGGGTTTCCTGTTTGTGGCTGTACTGAGACCTGCGTTGCGGCTCCTCTTGTTGCATCCCCTTGTCCTGGAAGCGCCTCGCGCTCTGCTCGGGTCTGTCCTTGCTCCCTCCACACAGCTGCAGTGCTCGGACTGGCTGGCTGAGGTCACCTCCCTCCTGGGAGCACCTGAGTTCATTTTCCCTTTCTTAATCGGAATACGGCAACCAAAGCCCCTCTGCCTCCCCTCAAAGGCAAATGTGCATGATTTTAAATAGATGTTTGAAAATATTAGTGGTGGTTTAAGAGGTTTGGCTGCGTTGGAGAAAAAGCATTCTCGCCATCAGCCAAAATAGCCATATTGAAAAATAATAATAATAATAAATGCAGACAAGTAGGTTCCACAGCAGTTAACAAACAGGCAATGTGTGGTGTATGGCTCGCGTTATTTTTTCTTGTGTTTTCATAGCAGTCATTTCACAAGCAGACTGGTGCACAAGCTGCAAGTTCTTGCATCTCTCCACGCTTCAGGTGATGTTGACAGCAGTGCGAGAAGGTCAGAGAAACTAAAATCCTGCATTAAGTTGCTCCAGCCGCAGCCTTTCGGGGACAGGATGCTGAGCCGTGGCGCGGCGACCGCGGCCTGGAGGGAATGGGAGGGAGCTCCGTGCCTGAGGATTGCACGGGCCGGGAACGGGCTGGCCGCGATCGAGGGGCAACAACTTAACTCAAAGAAATGCGATTTAGTGCACAGCGTTCCTGGCTTGTTAGAAACCCTGCATGTGAAACCTCAGGCTTTTATGTTGTTGTATGTCGACTAAAGCAGACACCAAAACCAACAGTATCTCCTTGACGTTTGATTTTGTGTCTGATCAGCTTTTAATAATCTTTTCGTAGTGAACACCGAGGAGAAACGCGCTATGCCATCTTTTTAATGTGCTTAAATGAGCCAGAACGTGTTTCTCTGATGGTAAAATGCTTCAATACGCAGAGTGCGTGGTGTACATCTGTCTTTGCTTAATTCAACGTGTTTTCCTCTTCCCATACTAGAAATAGGACATTTCAAATCCTTGGTTGCCACTGCTGCAGACCTGAGCGCATCTCTGAGAGCCCCGAGGATGTTGGAGATGCCCAGGGTCGTCTCCTGCGCGTGGCATCTTCCGGATGCCCAGTGCACTTGTTCGTCAATCTCAGACATCCTTTGCAGTGGGATTTTTGTCCTGCTGTCCGGGGTGATACAGGTAGAGACCCTGGGAGGCCTCGGAGCCGGTGGCTGCGGCGCTCACCGGCGGGAGCCCTGCAAATTGATTCAGACAACCCATTCAGCGGGTCGATTTGATACAGATAATGAAATCAAGTGGCTTAAAATAATCTTTTATTGATTTTCATGGGGAGAAATCTATATTTGTAGAATCAGACTGAGGTTATGGGAAG
>NW_010586157.1:57700-94012 GCF_000705375.1 Tinamus guttatus
AGGGCCTGATGTGATGTGTTACCATCTGCATGTTATTAAAGTGCTTTTTGCAGCGTTGCACTAGCGACGTCGGGGTGCTGCGCTGGGGCCGTCGCAGCCACTGCGCTGCAGTCTAGCGGTGCTTCCTTGCACAAGTGCAGTGGAGCTGTTTAAAGGAAGCTTGTTTTGTTGCCAGGAGAAGACCAATTTGAAGTGCAAATGGGAAGGATGAGAAATGCTTAAAAAGACAGGAGGAAAAAAAAAAAAGAAAAAAGAAAAAATTCACATAATACTAGTGGTGGTACTTCTGGAAGTTGGTTGTTGCCATTATCCTTGTGTGGATCTTGTGGATCTTGCTTTCAGCTGTCATCTCTGCTATTTTGTTGTCTCGTGCTTTAAGTTTGATCTTGGAAAAGGTATTTTCAGGCAACTAAAACTGAGAAAAACAATGAGATTTATGCATTTTAGGGGAGTCGTTTCTCTCCTAGAACCCGGGAAATGAAAGCATGGAAGCACACAGATGATTTTTTTCCCATCTGCCGTGCCTCCCTCTCTGTGTCTGTTCGTTTTCAGCGAGCAGCATCGCTCCCCCTGCCGTTCTGTCTGTGTTGCAGTGTGCCCCAGCTCCTGCGGCAAGCGAGCGTGCACCGACCAAAACGAGTGCTGCCACCCCGAGTGCCTGGGGAGCTGCACGGCGCCCGACAACAACACGGCCTGCGTCGCCTGCCGCAACTACTACTACGAGGGCGTCTGCCTGCCCACCTGCCCGCCCAACACCTACAAGTTCGAGGGCTGGCGCTGCGTCACCAAGGAGTTCTGCTCCAAGGTGCCCGCCACCGAGATCAGCGAGTACGAGCGCTTCGTGATCCACAACGACGAGTGCATGGCCGAGTGCCCCTCCGGGTTCATACGCAACGGGAGCCAGAGGTAATGCAGCTGCTTGGAACTCCAGCAGGTTTCTGATTGGCTTTTGTGTTTTTTTTTTTTTTTTCCCCCCAATTCTGTGGGAGGCTTCTGATGCAAGTTGTGTTAGGAAGAAGCGGGAATACGCAGGGTCTGCTCCTGCGTGGTGCTGCACGTTGGCAGGTCCCACTGAGCTTGCAGCAGGAGTGGAGCAAGGTTAGGGCAACGGGGAACCACCTAGGCAGACACTAACAACACGGAAATGCAAGTCAAGGGAGGTGAGGGTGAAGGTTGGCGGCTGTCAGCCAGTTGCAGAAAGAAGATTTTGCTCTGACGTTATCTCATATAGAGCAAACCGTGGGGATTGTCTTGATTCACCTATTAATTGCTTTATACGCACTTGGATTTTGCATTTTAAATGGCATGTATTCCATTGTGTATTTAATTTTATTCCCTTTCCCTCTCTTTTCTTTTTTCATTGTTTTCAGAAGTAACAATGGTGTTTTAGAAGGGAGCAGTCATGAAGATGGTTACAAAAATAATGCAGCTGGCGATAGTATTATTTGGAATATTTTATTGCAAGAAGCTCCCTCACCTGCTCTTACTTTTTTTTTTTTTTTTTTTTTTTGGAGTAGTGTGTACTTTTAGTGATTTCTTATTTTGCCGGTGGTTAAGCAAGCAGCCTCAGTTGCCTGCCCACTGACCCTTGGAAATCCTGCCCCTTTCTGTGTATGGGACTGTCAGTGTGCAGAAATCTCTAGGGCTTCAACTATACTAAATAAAAAAAAAAAGGAAAGAAAGAAAGAAAAATGTTTTTCATAGGCTATGTAGGGTATCTGTATTTGGACAGGTGGTTGAGGAGCCTGGGTACCTGCACCCGTTGTTTTGAGCACGTGTATTATTAATGCAAATACTGAGACAATGTCCAGGTTGCCTCTGGATTGCGGGCAGTTTGGCACTGCCTTTGGACCCAGACAGTCACCTGAGAAACCTTCCTGCTCGTTTCCTGGCCTTTTGGGCCACCTCAGCTTCTGCCGCTCCGTGCCGTAGCAGAGGCCGAGCGGAGCCGGAACGCGAGGCCAGGGAATATTTTGCTCCCCAGATGTGGTGGTAAGACCCAGGCGCAGGCGGGAAGCATTTCCAGCATTCTTGGTGCCTCTTGCGTGTGCTTGCAGCTTTTAGTGGTTTGTGGCAGGCTATAGGGCAGCATTTTTACTAGTTTATTTAAGTCTCAGAGTCAAGTGGGTTCCGTTATTTTTTAAAGTAACAAAACAGTCCACGTTCATCAGCATTGTCACTGAGAGCCTTTGGAGTCAGGTTTGTTTTTTTTGTTTGTTTGTTTGTTTTGAGAGCCTTTGGAGTCAGGTTTGGTTTTTTTTGTTTGTTTTTCCTTTTGCATTTTTTCCTTCCAAAGCAATAACACAGAGGAAACAAGAACGAAATGCGAAAGGTGGTGGTGGAAGAAATTGCAAGATAAAGTTGACCTTGAATGAGGAAAGCCATTTACAAGAGGGGGTGATTCTCTGATCACTTTGTCCGTTAATGAAGTGTTTAATTTTGACATGAGTATGAGGCAATATGCTATAAAGCCTTTAAGGAGCTATTATAGCCAAAGACCAAACTGGCCTGGATTCTTGTTGCTCGAGTTTGGCGAGATTTAAAACGAAAACAAAACACTTATGAGAAGTGTGTGACAAATGTTTATGAAAAGAGTATGAAAGAAATGCTAAGAAAAGAGTAGATGTTTATAAAAAGGGCAAGGGAGCCTGTCCTTCACTGCTTCTTCCCAGCTCCTCCCAAACACATAGGGCCTTAGTTTTTTACAGGCCCTGGTGGACCTGTTCTCCCTGAGTCTGTGTAATCCCTTCTGAACCTCTTCACCTTTCTGGTCTCTCCCAATTCCTGCTCCAGTGAGTTGCACAAGTTAATTTTCCTTTGTGCACAGACGCATCCTTCGTTTAAACTTGCTAATTTAGTGTCTCTTACAAGCAATAGTGGCCAGCTCTGCTTATCCCTTCCACATCACTCATGATGCTGATCCTGCATGCAGACTGCAGGCTCGTGCACAAGTACGTTGATCTTCATTCTAGCTCCAAGGCTTTTCCGTAAGCTTGGGGTGGAAATTTGTTTTGAATGAATTCACAACAGTCTGTGCGTTCAGAGCTGTATATCATGGCTTAATTTTCTTCTGCTTCTCTTCCCTAACAGTATGTTCTGCAGTCCTTGTGAGGGGCCTTGCCCCAAAATTTGCGAGGATGGAAAAACCAAGACCATTGATTCCGTCACATCAGCCCAGATGTTGCAGGGATGCACAATCCTCAAGGGGAACCTGCTGATTAACATCCGCCGCGGCAGTAAGTGATTGCCCTTTCCTAGGAACCCCCGATAAGGCTCCTTTTGGTGTTTCTCCTTTTCTCTGTGAACATAATGATAAGAACATTAAAAACTCACTGAACTGTTTGTTTTCTAATTCTATAGCTCTGCTCCAACCATGATAAGGATTTGGCCTGTTTAGCTTGGCCCATTGGAGCATGACTCCAATGTGCCTGTTGAATTAGTAGTGAAGGACCAAGTGTGAGACAGCAAAGGCTGATATTTTCACTAGCTTTTTGTTAGGACTGAGCACCAGGACTGGGTTATATTTATCAGAGCAGTTATTCACCAGCCCGGGAAGCATCAACAATGGATGAGTTCTTAAAACAACAAAAACAAGATCACTCTGAGTTTTTATTTGCTTTTATAACTGTGGTTATCAGTTAACTAAAAGGAGTTAAAGAGCCTCAGCCTCCTACCAGCTTATTTTGTGTGGGAACCAACCGCTGGTGTTGGGGCTGCAGATTTGGTGCTGGCTTCAGAACACAGCGTGTGTGAAGGAAGAAGACACATCACTGGGAAAAATTAAGAAAAATGTTCCACTATTGCTGTGTTGCTTTATTTTGCCCTTCACCTGTCTGCCCACACAGGCAACTGTCACTGTCAGATGAAAATCAGCATCTCTCATTATCAGAGCAACAGATAAAAACACTTTCTTTTAATGAACTAACATTGCATTAGGCAGGATACTGGGTAAAGCTGTGACTTCTGGAATAAAAGACCTGCCTTGTTCTTAATGCAGGCAACATCGCCTCTGAACTGGAGAATTTTATGGGTCTGATTGAGACAGTAACGGGGTACGTCAAGATTCGCCATTCCCACGCGTTGGTCTCCCTCTCTTTCTTGAAGAACCTGCGGTATATTCTGGGAGAGGAGCAAGTGGATGGGTGAGTGTTGGTGTGTTTGTAAGTGCAATTTCACTGCAGTGGAAAGCCACAGAGAGTAAGTCCTCTAATGAACTTTTGTGTGACATGTATAGAATTTCCTCTTCCACTAATATGCAGCATTTTTCTCCTAATGAACATCATTGCACAGTCATCACCCAGCATACTTAATTGAATGTATTAAAAATATCTGTATGGTAACTTAGCTGCTTCTCATTTGGAAGGGTATTTTCTAGAGATTTTTTTTACATTGAGAAAACAGTGTTTTCTTCCCATTTTTGCTATATGTCATTCAGAAACAAGCATTTTCTGAAGTCATAGAGCTTTGTCACAAACTGTTACTGTTGGCTTTTACCAGAGTCCAATGAAAAATGTCAACTCAAAGGAAATTTCAACTTCAGGAACTAGGGAGTGCAATTGGAAGTGGTCCAACTAGCATGAAATTGTTTGCAAGTTAGTTCTTTGTAATTCCTTAAAATGCTGACATTAAACTGTCTATTGAGCAGAGGAGAGTTTGGTCAGAAAAAGTAACATTGGTTTCCCCTGAAATGTTTGCTGTGCGTTACGCTGCTTCCATAATGTACACAATTGCATAGCGTGTGATGCTTTTTGGTACTTGGCTCTATGTGGTTCCTGTTTTTCTGTGCTGAGATCGATAGCTGAGATGCAAATCTAACTTCTGCAGAACTTGCACTGCTGAGGCGTAGATGTTCCTTCAGGAAAATGCTTTGCTGCCTTTCTCCTCCTGAGCAAAGTAGTTGCCCAAGTCGAAACTGCTGCTCTCTGGGAGAAATAAGTCTCTTCGCGCAGTGAGAGAACCATTAAACAAAGAATTTTGGGAAATGGTGTAAGAAAAGGTGGTGGGAAGGTCATGGGAAAGGTTCTTGTCTCTGATTTGTCTGCCCCAACAGGATAAAGTTACGGCAGGAGGGACTCTTCACAACCTCCCTCTTTCTCTCAGGCTGGTCTTTGGTCAGCCTTAAATTCTTAAAATTCCACCGTCTGACCGAGCGAGCGAGAGGGCAGCTCGTCATCCTGCACATGGAAGCAGGCTCTGCGCTCAGGGAGGACATTGGCTCCATGGAAAAGCTCTTTTCCAATCGCAAATCCTGGAGGGCTGTTGCTGTGCCGGGCGCGGGGCTCCCTCCAAGCCCTCGCCGTGTGCCGTGCTCTGCCCCGGCTATGGGTTTGTGCTCCCTTCTCGTGCACGCACGCTCGCTCTTCCTCCACACTTGAGTTCAGCTTTGGGCTTTAAGTAGTAATTATGTTCATGGAATCCTGTATGTCAGCAAACGTAACTAGTATGAAAGGAAATGGCTGGTTTTATTAAATCGAATTCCCAAATAGAGAAGGGAATGGTGAAGCTTCCAAGAAGTAAACAGGGCTGAATTAGGGAAGGAAGGTAGGTCCCTACTGATGAGCTGCTCATGCTAAATTCACCCATGCTAGGAAATTACTACAGTTACATACCTGGGCTTGGGGCAGCCTTTGCCCCTGCCAATTTTCCCCTTTGCAGTGTTTGCTTGCAAATTTTCTAGTACAACTTAGACCACAAGTTTAGATTGTTAGACCACAATCTAAATATTGTTTCCTAAAATATTTAGATAAAAGTATGCACCTGTCAAGGAAAAACTTAACAGTTAGCTTGGTAGAGATGTTAACTACTGGGGACAGGGTCTTAACTTAAGAAGTGTCGAAGCATTTGAACAGCAGTTGTTTATGCCAGGGTTACCTTGTGGGATGAGAGGTTCAGGTAAGATTCTTCCTATAGATTCTCATTACATGACTGTCCCCGTCCCACCATCCCTTTTTATATTCTTATTGACTAGGACTAACAAAAATAATCTGGGTTTTCCTTCTCTCCTGCCTTCTATTGGTTAATATCCCAGCTTTGTGGCCCAGTGGTGACTTTTGTCTTTCTCCTCGTGGTAACGCTGAGAACTGACGCACTTTCCGTACGTCCCGTACGTCCTTCGCATCCCAGCTTGGTCAAACTGTAGCTGCCATAAACCTGTGCTGGGCGCTGTGCAGCTGGGGGTGCCCGTGACGTTGTGGGGCCGCTCTCCTGTAGGTGGGCAGGGGTTGTGCAGAGCATCTGGGGACTTCAAACAGCGTGGCCTGGGCCAGATGTACCCCCTGCCTCTGTTCAGAGGCTTGGCCTCATCTTACAACTGATGCAGAGCCTCCGCTCTCCCCTCTGCTGCACCCATTTCTCAGTTAACACCTTGAATTTCTTCTTAATCTGCAGGATTTACGTACACAGTTTTGCATTGGGTCCCCGTGGTAGTAAAGGATGTCCATGTGTTCCACTGGTGTAGCTTAGAGAAGGGTCCACGCTCAGCGCGTGCTGCTGCTGTCTGCGCTGCTCACGCTGCACTTTGAAGGGTGCATCCTCTGCTGGGTGACCCCGTGCAGGGTGACAGCTCCCTCTCAGGTTTTGATGTATAGATGCAACTGTGCTTGGCTCAGCGCAGGGGATCTTTGCTGGGCCAACAGGTAAATGAGAGGTGAGGAAACCTCCCTGTGCAAACTTGTACAGCTACTTTTGTAAACATAAGCAAGGCAGCTGTGTTCACTGTCTTGTGATAGGAGGAAATCCAGTGTTTTCAAGTTTGCTTCTGTTAAGATTTTCTTGGTGAGAACTGGCTATGAATTAAAACTAATATTTTTCCCTTCAAAAAATATATTTCCCTCTAGGAATTATTCTTTCTATGTGCTTGACAACCACAATCTTCAGCAGCTGTGGGACTGGAACCATCATAACTTGACGATCAAGGAGGGTAAAATGTACTTTGCGTTTAATCCTAAGCTGTGTGTTTCTGAGATTTACCGTATGGAGGAAGTTTCAGGAACCAAGGGACGACAGAGCAAAGGAGATATAAATCCGAGGAACAACGGGGAGAGAGCTTCTTGTAAGTCAAAAAATCTTTGGGCAAACTGCTTCTGAGTGTGAGACAACTGTGTCACCAAAGGGAGGGAAAAAAAACACCAAAACCCCCCCACAAAAAACCATAAAATCCCAAAACATGTTGCTGTATAGCTGGATATTACAACATTTAGAGACTGGAAATTAAAGTAGACTTCCAGTCATTCTAGTTGATCTGTTCTCAAAATGTAGCTGAAAGCATGTGTGCAGAAGATTTTGTGGTTGCAGAATGGCTATCTCATCTGAAAAATGAAGAAGCAAAGAAACTTTTGATGAGGAAAGCACAATGCTTTCCTAATACCTTTTTTTTTTTTTTTTTTTTTTTTTTGCAACAGCAGCATCTTGTAGTAATAATAGGGGCCTGCTTTAAAATAGCCTTTTTGGAAAGGTTCATATCAGTTCTCTCATTATTATTTTACTGTTTGGTCAACCTGGCAAGTAAGAAATAAAATATAGATTTTGGCATGTCTAGTGAGGAGTTGTTTCTCTCTTTTGCTTTGCAAAATTACAACATTAAAGATACTTTCTTCTCCGAAATATTTACTTTTCCTTGCTATGAAAGAGGCTGCAGAGCAGCAATTCCTTAGACACCACAAGATGCTGGTTCTGCTATGTTCAAGGTTCTTTCTAGCTCCAGATGAACCGTTACTAGTAACTAGTTACTAGTAATAAACACACTTGCCATAAGATGAACTTTCTGTGTTTTATTTGTGTTTGACCTGAGAGCAGTATTTAATGTTCTACCATATTTCTGAGCTTCAGTGTCTTTGCATTCAATTTTGGATTCCACAATGGTCAAAGTTACTGGAAAATTTTCTATTGCCCTCAATTTTCATGTCGGGTCTCCTGGTGTAATGTACACATTTAAGAGCAGTCTCTCATCTAGCAATTAAGCAGGAAAACCCTTATAACTGATGGTGCTTCCTTCTTTGCTCTATTTGTGGTGTTCTTGGAGCTGAGTAAATGAAAATGTATCTTGTGTATCAGTCGAGTCCCCTTGTACTGGATGGTGTTTACAAAACTGGGACACGTACTCTGCTGAATGTCTCTTTAGGCACGATGCATAAATGCAGATGGCATAGATCCTTGTTGTAACCACACTCCATTCTTTGCACATTCAATAGAGCAAAGACTTGCAGTTCTGGAGGAGTTACAGACACACAGCCAGGCCTTACTGCCACCGAGGCTAGTGCCAGCCACTGCCTGCTTTTTAAAATGGTTACAGAAAGCTTTCTGACTCCGAGAAGGGGCAAAGAATCAACAAAAGCTAAACTGCCTTTGAAAAGATAGCACCAATAGTGCCAGTGTACATGAGGGTGAAAACCCCTTTATTTTCAGAGACTTTTATGGAACATTGGGAACTAACTCGCAGTTGACACTTAGAGCACAATTTCTTCATCCAAGAATTAAGTTTTTAAAATGCTATTTTGTTCTGGACTGGAAAGCTCTGAGAGCTCCTAGTGGGAAGCCATTCGTTTCAAAGCTGCCGGCTTCCATCCAGCTCTGGTCAGAGGAGTAGCTGGAAGCTGCTGCCATCAAATGGCTGTGCTGTTTATGAGCTGAGTTTAGGAGTTCTTCGTGCAGCCTCTGATGAACAGGAACATAAACTGTTCTATCAAATCCCCCGAAAAATAAAGTTGTGGTTACTAAAAGTTGCCCTAAAAAGTAGGAACACAGAGGCTGCTCTGCCTGTGCAGTGGAGTTGGGTGACAAACTTAGTGCTACTAAACCATTCCTGCAGAGGAGCAGGACTTCCATTCCTCCCTCAGGGAGAGGCTGCAGTAGCTTTCAGGAGTTTTCTACTGATGCATTAAAGAAAATCTGTTTTTAAAAGCAATGAAGGAACTCCAGTATATTCTGAAATTATTTCCAGGACCTTTATGCACCCAAATACAGCAGAATGAACATCAGGCTATAAGGAGAAAGCAGCCACTGGTATAATGTGCTATCATAGGTTACAGAAATGGCTAATTAACTAAAATTCACACTTAAGAATAGCTAAAAAAGAAATAAGGGTGTGATGCTAACTCTGCTATGTGCTTGCCTTCTGTGTTGCAGGTGAAAGCCACATTCTGCATTTTGTTTCCAACACTACATTGAAGAATCGGATTAAACTAACATGGGAACGGTATCGCCCTCCAGATTACAGAGATCTTATTAGCTTCACTGTTTACTACAAAGAAGCGTGAGTAGATGCCTTCAGAGACTAGTGGGGACACTCAAGGGATGCTAGACAATGTTTAGGGTTTCTATTCCAACTTCTGGTTTACTGTCTGAAGAGAGTGAGCCAGCAAAGTCTTTCAGGTAATTCCTGCTCTAGGCAGTTGCATATTTCTTCCTTGAGTCCCTCTTTTGTTCAAATTCTCTTTTGGCTAGAGCAAAAGTCCCATTTAAAACAAGGATTGTTTTGATTGAAACCTGCAAATGGATTCTAAATCCTTGGGATGGTTTCCAATTTTAGAAAATGAGATGTATGGCTTGCCTATTCTCTGATCATTAATTTGGAGCTCTCTCTAAGCCATGCCTTTAAGTCTGTTGAGATATTTTACTTTTGTAGTCGTAGTATGGACTAGAGAGCTTCTAGAGCAACCCTTGTCATCTCCATGACCAGTGTACACAGGGGTTGGCTTATTTTGGTTATCCAGCCTCCATGGTTTTCTGCACTGGCATTTCTTTCTAATGAAAGAGTGGGACAGTTGCTGGAGAAAACCTTATTTCTTAGGACATATCTCTGCCTTTGCTAGTCCCTGAGAATCAAAGCACAAATGAGCACAGTAGTAAGTCATAGTGCAGACTGGATGGGTGAAAAGTGCAACGTGGTAGTAGTGACGTACAGAGCTAGGCTATGAGGATGGAAACAAAAGATATTAATGCCCAATATTGTTTGGGAAAAAAAAGATTGTTCTGGTGGTGTATGATGCAGCAAATTTAGTTTTGATGATTCTCTAGTAAAGAATAAACAAAAGCAGTACTTTTTGTGGTCTTGCACCCGTGCAATTTAGAAGTTAGGAGAAGTGGAATTATATGCCTATATTAGTACATTTGCATCATGTGAAAATACAAGGAGAAAAAAGCTTGTTGGTTTCTGGAGGCCTGGGAAAGGCTGGTTGTGGAAATCTGAGCTCTTTACAATAAGAGTTCAGCTACTATCGGTAACTATTTTGAGTGGCTTCTCCTAAATTTGTGCACAGCTGAAGTCTAAATACATCTGAAGCATTTCACTGTCTGCTTTTGAAAACACGAGGCAAACCCAGGGCTAGTGTTTACTTTGAGAACCTCGCGTTATTGCTAGGGATTAAAAGTAAGACCTGCAGCTAAAGCTGAATTCTGAGTTTTGTAGTGCTTGGAAATAAAATACAAATCTGGAATTCTCCGTTTTGTTCTGCTGTGAAAATCAAGTGAACTTTATTTGTTTTTGGAGCAAGGCTGAAGTGAAATGTTCTCACAAATTTAGGGGATTCTTTAAGAAAAAAAGATTTAATACTATTTTTTTTCTTTTAATATTACAGCCCATTCAAGAATGTGACAGAATATGATGGGCAAGATGCATGCGGCTCCAACAGCTGGAATATGGTAGATGTTGACCTGCCACCAAACAAGGAGAACAATCCTGGGATTTTACTGCAGGGATTGAAACCTTGGACTCAATATGCCATTTATGTCAAGGCAGTTACCCTCACAATGATGGAAAACCATCATATTCACGGAGCAAAAAGTGAAATAGTATATATACGAACCAATGCTGCAGGTGAGGTCCTGGGCCCTTGGTAAGGGTTGATCGAGCTGTATGTGTGCTTATTGCCTCTTGTTGTTTAAATAAACCTGTTGATTTGAGAAAAGATTGCTTCTAATATGGAAGAAATCCAGTGGGACCCACTTACCAAGTGGGAGCTCAAAATCCTTTTTAGAGTTCACAACCAAGTGCTGCTTGTTTGTATTTTTTGAATGGCATTTTGAGATCTGTGGGCACAATGGCCATTAAGTGTTTGGCTCTTGGAAAGCAGCCACCATCAGTGACACTTTTGTGCACCCTGGAGAAGCTAATGCTCATTTTGTGTTTCACAGAGCTGTATTTCACAGCTGGAAAGCAAAATGTGTGTAGAATCATCTTCATTTCTGTTCAGCTTGGAACTTTTGAAGTCCTATCTGACCTTATATCACTGCAATCAACTCAGGCCTTACTGTGTAGATGACAGGGGATTAGGTTCATCTCTGGGGGCCTGAAGGATGCCCAAGGCAGCTAAGCTAGTAAAAGGAGTCCTGACTCTACTGATAGGGAATTTTGGGAGCATGGGACTCTCGAAATGATGCAGGAGAAAAATTCAAGACGTTTTCTTATTTTGGTTAGGAACTGGACATGACCTTGTTGATGCTGGGTGAGATGACCAAGCATTTTGATTATTCAGATATAGGAGAAAACCAGTCCTGTGTACTTGTATCCTGATTTGCTTCATGAAATAAGTGCTAGCAGGGAATAGCCAACCATTGTTCACATGAGCATAATGACAAGAATGAAAGAAGTGTCTGTTTTACACAGAAAATAAATGAAAAAGGGTAAATTTACCCAATAAGTAATATTCTAGCTATTTTAGTATAAAGCCTAGTGTGTTTCCAGTATATTTTGGGATTGGATGTATTATTGTGCTTCTTAGTTCTTTTTTTCCTCCTCCCTCACCTTAATGGTCTATATGGGCTTTCAGAAGGTTTTTCTTATTCTGCAGACAAGATATGTTACCTTTCACTTAACCCTTGTCCCTGAAAGTTCTCTTGGTGCCTCTCAAAATAGTCCAATTCATTATTTCCTCTATGAAACCTCTGGCTGTAGTAGCATACACTTTTTAATGTAAGTAACGGTTTTATTTAGAATAGCAACAGAAAAGCAAGTTCTGTTTTTAATACAGAAATTTGCAGGTGACATCTAATGATAGAAAATGTCAGCAACTATTAAGGAGGATTAAAATTTGCAGAAAAACTCTGTAGTTATTTTGGGCATCATTTTCCTTTTGAATAATGACATTTTTTCCTGGAGTTAGGATTTCAAATTTTGTCTTAGGAAGGAAGTGTAGTTTTTATACAACTTCCAGTTGGGACTGTGAGGTGTTCCTCTTAAATCTTTCGTATTTGTTTTCAGTGGGGCATAAATAGGAGATGTTTTTCTTTTGAGGTAGAGTTGTTTTTCTTGCAGTAAAGAGGAGGATTAGGCTCCACCTTGAAAGCTTGCATCCAAAAATACTGCAGGAAGTGGTTTCAAATGCCTTTTTTTTGTGTGTTCTTTTTCACTACAGTGCCATCCATTCCTTTGGATGTTATTTCAGCATCCAATTCCTCTTCCCAACTGATCGTGAAGTGGAACCCTCCCTCCCTTCCCAATGGCAACCTCTCATACTATATTGTGAGATGGCAACAGCAACCTCAGGACAGTTACCTTTACAGACACAATTACTGCTCCAAAGGTAGGAAAAATAAAAACAGTGGTTATGAAATGCCTTTGAGTCCTGCCTGTCAGTGCACGTTATATATCATGACTAAAGCCTGTGCCTTGTTTCACAACACTTCTGTGGATAAGAGCATAAGAGCAGGTAAAAGGAAAAGGTAAACATGGGTTATTGCCATATTTACAATATGGAGAAAGAACAAATGGGTCCCCTGTGCTCTTTTCTTTCAAGATAAAGTCCCAATTCGAAGATATGCTGATGGGACCATTGATACAGAAGAAGCTACTGAACCCACCAAGCCAGAGGGCTGCGGGGGAGAAAAAGGACCTTGTTGTGCTTGTCCCAAGACGGAGGCAGAGAAACAAGCTGAGAAAGAGGAAGCAGAGTACCGGAAAGTCTTTGAGAACTTTCTTCACAACTCTATCTTTGTCCCCAGGTAATGGACTTTAGAAACTTGCTCTTTGCAAGTCAGCTGGTTAATTGTGGGCTTTAACATTTCCTAGAGCTCAGGCTTCTTGAACATGAAAGATCTGTGGATGACACTTGAAGCACATTGACCTTCCATTTGTGTGGGACAATCTTAAGTCTTCCTACTTTGCAGTTTCTCTTCCTTGCTAATTTTTGCCTCTCTATTTTAACTGATAGTAAGAGTTCTTAGCTATATTGTTCAAGGACTTCAGCAACATTTCTTTTCAGAGTCAAGAGTCACTTGAGGAGCCTTTTGTCTCTGAGGGATTCAAAGATAAGCAACACGTGGTAAACAAAAGGTTTTAAATGTGATCTTTTTCCAAATAGCCATTTAAGTACTTATGTTCCTAATCTGAAAGTTTATTTGCATTTGATATTGAAGATACATTTACCTGGTAGAATCACAACTGGTCTTCCTTTCTCGCTGTGCTAATTGCAGAGGGCCTGTTTTTCTCCTGAGCCCAGCTGCAGAGATGCATTAAATATGCCCACTCTTCCATGATAAACACTGGCGCTTACCCATTAAGTGGAATAGTAACCATTTTATGCTGCATCATAGAGTAGATACTACTGAATTAATCAGTGATTTTGATCCTTGAGTTTCTAATTTACCTCTCATGTCAGCTGTTCTTACTTAAGATAATTGGATCCTGGGGCCTAGCACACAGTGTATAGCTGTTATGTTACAGTCTGTAAGCAATCAGATTTCAATCATGCGTGTTATCTCCCTGTCTCTGTTGGCAGGTGTAGTTGATGGTGAAGTCCTGTGTTTGAGAACTCAACAGTGAGGCTTTGCTGCTCGTTATAACTTGAACTTTATGCACGCTAAGGTTGACTTGTTTGGGGTAGGGGCTGTGATTATGTTTGAAGATTTTTAAATCTGTCGGGAAAAAAAAAAAAAAAAAAAACAAAACCACAGCCCAAACCTAAATACTACCCCTTTTTGGAAATGGCAGGTATTGTATTTGAGCTGTATTTGATTCACAGCTCACTTTAAACTTAGCATTGGCAGTTCAGGTTGTGCAGTGTTTTTGTACCAACACTAAGAACCAGCAGCCAAAGGTGAGGCAGAGGGGGCAGCAGCCAGGGCGACTGGCCAGGAAAACGCACCCCGTTTCTGAGCAATGCAAAATGCTATAGATGGGATCTCATTTTGTGCTGAATGAAGTAGCACAGCAGGAAGTTTTGAAAGGCACGTGTTATCTCTAAAGTGCCTGAAACTGTATCAGACCAGCTTTCACAAAGGAATTTTTTTACTATTATTTTTGTATTTCAGCAAAGTTTTGTAATTTCAAGTAAATGTTGTTTGTCTTCTGCCGAATTTTCTTGCATTCCTTGAAAGTGAATGGAAAATCACAGAAATGCGAACTTAGACAGTAACAAACTGATGGAGCAATTTCCGGAGAGCTTGACTGTTTCCCCTTAACCTGCTGTCACAAGAGTGTGTTTTGTAAGAGCAGGAGCAGATAAGGTACAAGGTTCAGAAGTAAGAGCAGGGCCAACAGACTTTATAGAGCCTGGATATCAGGGAAATTAAAGATTATGAGCTACTGGGATTTCTCCACAGGACATATCCAGGCATCTCGTTGCTTGCTGATGTCTATTTTTCCCCTTCCCTATGGGAGAAGTTAGCTAATAGGTTAATGCAAGCCTTAGTACTAACATTTGTTTCCAGTGTCCTATCTGTCTTCTGAATATTTTCAGAAAAATATGCAGCATGTGATACAACATGAAAATATTCGACTGTGAGGTTTTAAGGTTGTTTAAAAACCCTGTTGGTCTGATGTTGTGTGCAATTTCCGGATGATCCCGTGTGTATTAGTGCTGCAGAGGACGTAGGTTCCAAACATGAGGACTCTGGTTAGTCTTGGAAAAGCCCTTGCAGCCGCAGGAGTATCAGTTATTCTTCAAGTCTCTTCTGGTTCTCTAATAACCAGGCAGAGTGACGCTGTGGATAATAGTGGGTATCCGAGAGATAACCTCAAAATTACCATAGTGTTTAAGAACAGTTAGCCTTTATGGTAAGTGACCATATTTTTTTCTTTTTAATTTCAATTTGATTTTATTTTTATATGTAATGTTATCTCTTTATTTCCCTTTTGTCTTTCTCTTCCTCTCCTTTAACAGAAGATATGAATTTCCAGTTTTTTATTGCTAAACTTTTCCTTACTTTGATGCTCTTTTTTCTTTTTGGTCTTTATCTGTGCAGCAGGAAGCTGGCTGATAGAAAGGCAGCAGGATCAAATCTCATGACCTCTTAGTCATGTTTGACTTGTGGTTATCCTACAGATCTTTTTCCTTTCCCTGATGTAACTGTTGCTTTCACCAATAAGTTTTGTGTTGCTTTCTCTTTCACCTGAAAAACGGGGTAGAACCAGGATCACCGAGGAGTGAACTTCATGCATCCCTTCAAGGCACTCATGCCCTCTGCATCGATATGTGCTTTGTCATTGACTGAAAATGAACTTTTGATTTTCACTGCTTTTCCTTAAAAAATCTATGCAAATATTTATCAACTCAGTGCTTGTCATCTCTTTTATCAGTTCAAAAATTTATTATTTTCAGTGAATTAAAGCAGTAAATGCATCCCCTTCCTAAGCAGGGTGAATAGGCTTAGTAAGTTCCATAAATATCACTGTGGAGGAGAGTCAAGTGGTTACATCTCCTATGAATTTCTCCCATATCCCACTGACAAGTTGAGAAGTTGAATGGGCATTGTGGGGCTTATATGCCATTTAGAACAATTTCCTGATAACTTGGGAAGTTATTTCCATGTCTGGTTTTATTTCCATGCTATTTACGTGGCATTTTAGAGTCTTGAAAAGACTACACAAGTAAAAGGATTTGGGAATATTTTGTAGTGAACTTCTTAATAAAAAGCAAAACAGAATTAAACAGGAAATCCAGACTGATGGGAGATTTCAAAATGCAATCAGCCTGTTTATGACTCGTTCTGCAGCATGTTTCTTGGGGCTGAATGGACCAAGACGGTGTAGCTGATAGCAAGGTAACTTCTCCTAAGTCAGCTTTCTTCTTGCCCTTGGGCAGGGAGGCCTCACTGAGCGTTAACAGAGATACAAAAATGGACACACATGCACGGTGTTAACTTTGGTTTTTATCCATCTGCCATGGTTTCTTTCCTTGGTTCAATAGATTAAACAGCTTCAAATTTCTGTAATTTCATTGCAGCTGAAAAGGAAAAAAGTTAAGCCTGGCCTGTTGAGAGATAGCCTTGCTTATGCAGCAGACTTCAGAACAATTTTTCCCTAACTTTTTAAACCTTTAACATCTGTTTTTTATTTTAGGCTGGGACAGCAGAATTTGACATTAGTGTCTTTAAATACAATTTGTTTTGCTTACTGAATAACAGTTGAAGCCATTTTTGCTATTCAATTCATTGTGCAGGCTCCAGGGAGGTCACAAGTTTGCATGTTTATCATGGAGCATGCTGTGAGCTTCAGAGTTTTGATCAGTTTTTGGGTACATAGCAGTAGAACGTGTTGACATACTTGGGCTAAGATTAAGAGAAAATTTACTTCTTGTCTTACAGTTTCCTTTATTCCTTTTTTTTTCTTTTTTTTAAAACTATTTACTACCTTACTGTTTTTTTTTCCCCCCACTGTTTTCTTGGACTTGAGTGTCGAAAAGTGGAATATCTCTAAATAGACCTTTTTTTGTATGTGTTTGTTGTCTTCACAGACCTGACCGGAAGCGGAGGGACTTGTTCCGAATTGCAAATGCCACCCTGGCCGCTCGAAACAGGAACACGACGGGGACAGATCACTTCACCAATGTTTCTGATGCAGAGGAGAGTGAGGTGGAATACCCGTTCTTTGAGACCAAAGTGGATGGCAAGGAGAGAACTGTGATCTCCCATCTCCAGCCTTTTACTCTTTACCGCATTGATATTCACAGCTGCAACCACGAAGCTGACACGCTTGGTTGTAGCGCTTCCAACTTTGTCTTTGCAAGAACCATGCCTTCAGGTATGCTTTCACAACGATGAAGTTTTGATTTATTTTCTCTGAGGGAGATTGATCTCAGGGATAACAAACCTTCTGAAATAGGCGTATTGACAAGCACTGATGTATAATACAAACACTGTGTGCAAGAAAACAAGTTGGAACCATGTAAAATGGTACAGTCGTTTGGTGGCCTTGACTGCTGTGTCCATGCGTTGAGTTGCTGATATGGAGAAAGGTGTGTGCATGCTGAGCGCCTAGATAATTATGGAAAAAGTAGGTAATTGTGGGAGAATCAGTCTCTTGGCTATATAGGTGAGACCCACAGCAGACATAGTGGACTGAAGGGTGGGTTTTTTTTTTTTTTTTGTGCCCTGTATGCTGCATAGAGAGGGGGAACACATCTCTCCTTGTGTTCTGTTTTGATATATTTTCTCTGAACTCTTTGCAGATGTCAGAGTTCTGCTAATGGGAATGTTTGCCAAATGTTTCTTCTGTAGCAGCAGCAGTGACCATGCCTTGGACCCATCTCATGTTTGGGACTTCTACAGATTGTAGAGCTTTTGAGAAGAATAGAGATGATTTTAGTGCGAACGCACGTGCATTCTCATAGAGCTTCTGACTCTAGCAGATGTCGGGGGATATTTTCTGCAGATTGGTAGCAATTTTGCTTTGTTTCTGGAAGGAAACACTATCATAATCCAGATCCAGCTGTGTCAGTAAAAAGCAAAGAGTTTTTCTTATTTCAAGGAAATCAGGAAATCTGTGAGATTGGGGAAAAGGAAATAACCATTCCCAGATTTTTAATATATGTTTCTGAAAATTGAAGTTTAAACGGTGCTGTTTTTCTTTTTTCTTCTTTTGGACCTAGCCACTGTCTTCTTGCAAAGGTGGCCTTAATTTGATGGCATCCATCATATTCCCTGTTGGCTTTTGCATAAAAAACATTAAATTGTCAAGAACTAAAAGTTTTTGGGATAAAGCGATTATTGTGTCGCTTGCCAGGCTCTCTCTCTCTCAAAATGAAAACAAAAAACCCCAGACATTTGCAGATATGTCTATTTGCTAGTGGAAGGTCTGCGAGGGGAGAGGAAGAACCAGACACTGATAGACAGGTTCTTTGTCCCATAAATACAGGGCTGATGCTGGTGGAGCTACGTGGAGCTGGTGGTTGAGATGATGCTGATCTCCCCAACAAGCTCCTGGCCTGTACCCTTATTTCTCCAGATCCCTGGGCAGCGCTTGCCGCAGTGTTTTCGTACCTAAAGAATAGTTGAAAACATTTTCCTCAATCCTTGTGTAAGTTCCTGTTTCAGTAATAAGCGGTGTTCTTGCATGACTTGTCAATCTTTTACAGAAGGAGCAGATAACATTCCAGGAACAGTAGCATGGGAAGCAAAAGAAGAAAACACGGTCTACCTGAAGTGGTTAGAGCCTGCAAATCCAAACGGGCTGATCCTCATGTATGAAATCAAATATGGGCAGCATGGAGAGGTGAGGATTTGACATCCCTCTGTTTCATGTTATATTTGCATAGACCCAGAAAGAACCCAAGTCTGAGCACAGTTGTCATATGTTTTCATTGCTTTGATTTTGTGTGTCACAAGAGATTTGGCACAGTACAAAGTGCCTTATTGATCTGAAGGAGACATCATCACATGGGGGCTGCTGAGACTCGTGTAGCAGTTTTTGCTACAGAGGGTGACTTTAGCCACTAGTCTGCAGTGCAAATTAATCTTTGTTCATGGCCTATTAGATCACACACACTCTTTGATAACGGAGGTTACCAGCAGTTTGTAAGTCAAGCTGGAAGCCATTTGAGATGTTGACCTTTTTTATCCTGTAAAAAATAGAAAATGCACCTCAAAGTGACAGAAAAGGATACAATGTTTAGTTGTATTCTCTCTTTAAAAATGAATAGTGTGAGTTTTCTTTTTTTTTCCTCCTTTAAAATGTGCTTCAGTGGAGACAGTAATAAAAAAGCTTTGGTATTGAGTAGTATGAATCACGTTGGCTATTGGCTTGTTAGTATTTATGATGAAACCTCTAAAGTGGAGCAGTAATAAAAAAGCTTTGTTATTAAGTAGTATGAATCACCTTGGCTATCGAGTTACCCTTGTTAGTATTTATGATGAAACCTCTAAAGTGGAAAGTTGATTCTTAAGTAAAATAACTTTTTAGATAGTGTTTATGGTAGCCACTTTCGTTCAGAGATTTGTAGATTATCAAGATTTGAATATTTGAGTAGTGTTCTGCTTAGTCCCATTTTACACACGGGCGGCCTGAGATACCTATTAAGTATTTCTACCTGCTAGAGACTGCAGATGGGAATCATGGTTTTGAACACCCAGCACCAGGCAGCATGACATTGCTTTGCTTTATTTTTTGGCAGCTTCTGAATTTCATACATCTTAACTTGCTTGAAGGAAAACTGATCCGATGGCGCTTTTACCTGTAAAGAAGCAAGATTATCTTGCAGCCTTATTGTTTTCTCAAGAATGAAGAGTGTGAAGATATTAATATGAACTGCAAGTTGCTTTTTTCTTCTTTCAGGAGAAGCGGGAATGTGTTTCCAGACAGGAATACAAGAAGCTTGGAGGAGCTAAACTAACTCATCTGAATCCTGGGAACTATTCTGCCAGAGTTCAGGCCACTTCGTTAGCTGGGAATGGGTCGTGGACTGAGCCAGTCTCTTTCTATGTGCAGCCCAAATGTAAGAAGAATAGGCTGTGTCAAAATGTGTGATTATTATTTTTTAAAATGATTTCTGTTGTTAATGCATGCAATTGAATGTACAAATCTCTTGTCTGCGCATCGAATACCCTTTCGATTTGCTGATGCCTTTTTTGGGAACTCTCCTGTGTTCTTTTTTTGGCAAGTGCCCTCAAACACAAGGTCCCTCTGAGAGGTGGTTGTCACCTTGCATTCATTGCATGGATCTTTGCCATGTGAATGGGTAATACGTGTATGGGACACATTGCTGTGGTTCCCCTGTGCTTTGCTACTCGTGGCTGGGAGACGTAATGGTGGGAGTAGCAATGTGAAGCTGGATTATACAAAATCCGGGGCAATTTTGCAAACCTGCTTTAAAATGTAAAATGGTGTGAAAAGCAGATTGTTTCAATAAGGGCTGGCAGGTTTGTTTGTAGGGTTTTTTTTTTGTTATTTCACAACGCTTTATCATATGACCTCAGTGACATTTTGATAAAGGTCACACACTGATTAAATGGTAAGACTAGTCCTGACCATGGGAGTGTTTTATATTTTGGAGAAAGAACACTGTACAGTGAATACAGGGACTCCCTTGAAAGCCTCGGTATTTAGCTGAAGAATAGACGTACGTGTGGAAAAACTAGCACTTCATCTTTTTTTATTTTTTTTATTGCTGGTCTTTATTGAAGTAAAAACCTGTGTGTGTATATTCTGAATAAGGGTATAAACAATTGCAAGGGTAAGCATGTAATTCCCTGAGGAATGTACGTCTTTAAAAGCACAATGTTGAGCATAACCTCAGACAGACACTGTTCTGTATAAAATTAATGCTTTTCACTGTCTGTTTTCTAGTTCTACTCAGCTGCAGGCAGGTGGTATTTCTGAGTACATTTCTCCTTATCAGACAAGAAAATGATTACTTTGATTTCTCCCCTGTATGGCAATATGTGGAAACATTTTGAATGTTTCTTCGTTAATGGAGGTTCCATAGAGTCCTTGACACAGTTGTTTTCTTGTTGGTTGCAGCAGCAAACTATGGCAACTTCCTGCACTTGATAATCGTGCTCCCCATCGCTTTCCTGCTCATCATCGGAGGGTTATTGATAATGCTGTACGTCTTTAACAAAAAACGGTGAGTTTTTTTCTGCTTGTGGTTAAAGCCAGATTGCACGGGGGGGAATATCCGTTTCCAAGTCCGTGCCCACGGAGTAGGTTGGACACGAAGAAGTGAAATGGCATTCGGAGGACTGAGCGGGAGACGCTAACGTAAATTCTGTCCTGTTGACGTGTAAAGGGAGCTGGTTTAGAGTTACCAGCGAGCATCTGGTTGCCGTTTGAGATATGAAGAGGCTTTTTATTACAGTATCATGTTTGGGAGGGAAGAGGAAGGGTTGTCAGGAACATATCCACTGGGACCGTGATGGCGGAGACTGAACCTTTTATAGTTGGAAGCTTTGCCTGAAATTTTGGCCAGTTTGTAAACCATAAAAGCTTAGTTCAATTTAGGCAGCTTAGTTCAATTTAGGCTAATTTGATTTCTCCCAAATTCTAAAGGTTTTTTAAGTCTTTACATTCATTTAGAAAAAATAACTGCTGGGCAGAGCAGTCTCCATCGAGGAGAATGATAAATTGGTTCCTTTTCTTCAGTTTTGCTTTTCACTACTAGGGATTTTTTTTCTCTTTTTAATTGAAGAAATACTCAATGAGAACTTAATAGAAGTCAGTGCAAATGTGTTCAGCCTTGCAACTCTTTATGTATAGACTTTCTAATTATATACTCATAAATTATACTTGCTGGGAACGATCCCATTATTTACAGCTCTTAATTCATTCACATGGAGACTGTACCTGTTCTCCTCCAGCATTCAAGCAACGGGCTTTGTGTCTGGTGATGCAGGGTATCTGCTTGGCCTCCCCTAGAGCTCTCCTGTGTCGAATGTGTATAACTCTTCTTGCAGCCCTTGTTCTCTCTCACAAAAGCATTTGGTCTCTTTAGTGCTGGACTTTCTAAGGTCTGATGGACAATTTTATTTGTGCAGCCTGCCTCCTGCAAGAGCTCTTACAGCGCTGAGCAAGTATGTCTTATCCTGAAAATCACCTCAAGAAATTGAGGGAAAAGCAGGAGGAGGTTAAAATAAAACACAGAAACAATTTATAAAACAATTGAATGGAATTCCCCGTAAAACCAATCATGTGCTTAGCAAAATCACTTCTTTCCACAGTTCTCAGCCACAGGTCTTGTTTGTGTATCACAATTCAGCTGCTTTTCTTAAAGGAGGTTTACTTAGCAAATAAAAATGCCTTATGTTTTTTGCCTTTCTTGTGCTGATTTGGTATAGAGAAGACTGAAGGGGGAATTTCCTGGGAACACTGTTTAGGATTGATTTCCCATGGATTAGGTGAGGTGCACATAAGAACAACTTTGTTTGTCCTCTTTCTCCGAAAAGCTCTCCACATACAGTAAATAATATTTTGCAGTTGAGCAAACAGTAGAAAAGCCATAGAAGAGGTGGCCCGAAATTTGCTTAGCTTTAAAGATTAAGAAAGAAAAAAAAATGTTTCAACAGGAACAGTGACAGACTTGGCAATGGGGTACTGTTCGCTTCTGTGAACCCGGAGTACTTCAGTGCTTCAGACGGTAAGTGTGACCTTGCACTTGGATGCTTTTCCTTTCATGTCCTCTGTTTGTGTCCCACTTCACAAGATGCAGGCCTCTAAAAGATGGAGTAAAACTCCTTTCTCTGACCATTTTGTTAGCACACCTGTGGGTAATCCATCATTGATAATATATAAATGTCGCCAGTTTACTGGAATGGGGGGGATGGATGTACTTTTTCTCTATAGTTTATTCAGCTGAGATAAATTACATACTTTAGTTTAATTTTTAGATTATCACTCATTCATAGAGCAACTTCTTTTAGATCACATTCACTGCAAATAAAGAATTAATGCATTCATTGCCTCTTGTGTTTGGTCTTCCAAGTCCTATTCTGCTCGATTAGCAAAATAAAACACTCTTATGTGGGGGGAAAAAAAGACAATACCTTTTTCTTACTTCCCTTCCCAATAAAACTTTCTGATAACTTTTTGCATTTGGAAAAAGACAAGCAATATTGTGAGCTTTCAGGGTGTATCACGTGCAGAAATTTGGAGATAAGATAAACGCAGATGCTTAATCCATACTCTTTTTCTTGATGTGTAGCATGTAAATAGCCCTGCTTTTCTCTAGCTGGCAAAACAGTTATTTAAAACTAGTTTCAGACTGACAATATATTTGTGGCAAATGCATGTTTGGAGATGACAACAGTGTTCAGAGATTGCTCGCTAGCTGTGGCAAAAAAAAGACTTCATTCTTTATTTCACTTCCCATAAAGAAATGGAAGAATCTAATATGTTCATTGCAAGAAAACTCAGCCTAAACATAATAAGAAAAGATAATCGCGTGGTCTGAAACATCTTTTTGAGGGGCTCGGGGTGCTGGTTGGGAGCTCGCTCAGTGCACTGTTACCCAGGAGGCTGGGTGACAGGTTGTGCGACTGGCAACGAGACCAAGAAAATCCAACAGCATGGGGTGGTTTGGAAGCCTGTGCAGGACATTTCCAGCAGGACAATGGTGAAGGTGCTCACTGCCAAATAACAAGCAAGAATTAAAGCTGATTTCAGGAAGATTAAGGTTTATGGTTCATTAAGATTGTTTGGTTTTATTTTCTTGTGTATATAACATGCCTGAATAGCTCTGCCAAAATTCTGGACCTTGAGAAAATGGATTTTTTTCGCCTGATCTCGAACAAGATTAAATTCCTTGAAACTTTCCAAGAAGTAAAAATTCTAAAAAAAGGCAACTGCTTTTCCTAGAATAGTGCACTCTCCTTTGGTGTTGCTTTCTGTATTCTTTTCCTGCCTGTCAGTGTGGCAGGGGGGGGGGGGGTGAAGTTCTTGCCAGTTTCTGTGCTGGCTGCCACTGAGCAGCAGCAGGAGCTGAATGACCCTCATGGTCCAGGTATCTACAGCTCTGTGTCTGCAGAAGGCCTGTGTGCAAGAGCTGCTCTGGTACGGAGAACCCTGGAGATTTGGCTTTATGGCCAAAAGAGTCACTAGGGTCCCACTGGCACCTTTCTTGCTACGTAAATATTGGCTGTTTTTTACAACCTAGCAGTGTGAATGCATGTGCCCACACTGATCAGGTATGTGCAGAGCTCTGCAAGTCCTGGACGTAGTCAGAGCATCAAAAGAAGTTGCCTGAGGCTTCAGTTCTTCTGTTTATGGCTTGCTTTGGGGCTGCTGCATTACTCTCCTTGCAGGAATTTCCGAAAGCCCCTAGGTTTAGCCAGAGTGGCAGATGACTCTTTTAGTGTTACTTGTTCTAGCAGTACTGCTAGACTTAAAAATCTGTTGACTTTTCTGCTCTAATGCTTTTTTCTGCATCCTGTATTTTCCCTCATCCAGAGCGTGTGGCCCAGTTGTCCCCTCCTTTGGTGGGGGATAGGCGGCAGCATTGGTGGCTGCTCAGAGCTGGGACGTCTCCTTGCCGGGGGCATTTGTCCCTCTGGCTGTCACCATCCAGGGTGTCTCTTCTGCCCAAGGGCGCCAGAGCAGCAAAATCTGCCTCTAATTGGAGCAGCAGAGTGTGTGCGAGTGATCAGGATAGTTTCACACCTCGAGATTGGAGAGGAAGTTTCTCTGTGGTTGTAAAATCAATCCGCTAATAGAGAATACAGCAGGCACTAAATTGATACAGATGATCAAGTATGTTTGATGCTGTCTGGAAGAATTAGAAAACCAAGGATCGCAAGAAAAGCTCAAGCCTGAAGGCTTCTTCCCACCCCGTTCTGTGCTTTGAGGTTCCTTATTTCTCTCACAATATGTCAGGACTATAGTGAGACCCTTTCAAATCCATGTACCTGTCTTTGTTGTTAAGGTTTATCAATATGGCAAGTATCTGCCCATCTCTGTATAGGGAAAACCGTACAATAACTGTATGCATCGTGTGAGCTGTGAGCATTGGCTGTGCTGTTGTTCCAGTAACCAGGTTGGGCAGTTGGTGTCCTAAAGCCAAGAGTGATCTCCCACTTGCCAACATGATGGCTGTTCTCTGTCCCCTCAGTGTACGTTCCCGACGAATGGGAAGTGCCCCGCGAGAAGATCACCATGTGTCGGGAGCTGGGGCAAGGCTCCTTCGGAATGGTTTACGAGGGAATAGCCAAAGGAGTGGTGAAGGATGAGCCGGAGACCAGAGTGGCCATCAAAACTGTCAATGAGTCCGCAAGCATGCGTGAGAGGATAGAGTTCCTGAACGAGGCCTCGGTGATGAAGGAGTTCAACTGTCACCACGTGGTAAGTGACCGAAATGAAGGAAGGCTGCAGTTGATCCAGAGATGGCTACAGGGAAGAGGGTGCTCAGGGCAGGTCTGCACTGCCTCTGGAGCAGTGCGGGATGTTAGCTTTAACTCTGTGCAGTGTATTAATACACTCTCATTGGGGAGTGTACACCACCTCCAGATCTTGCCCACAGGTTCGTTAACATGAATTAATGTTTATACCATTATAATCAGCCAGATTTGTGATTGCGTTTTCATTTGTGATTGTGTTTTTCCTCTTCCAGGTTCGGCTGCTTGGCGTCGTTTCTCAGGGCCAGCCAACACTGGTTATCATGGAGCTCATGACGCGTGGAGACCTCAAAAGTTACCTGAGATCACTGAGGCCAGACACAGAGGTGAGTCAGGAGCTGTTAGATATTTTCTTTTATTTCTTTGTTTAGAAACATCTTGAAAGGAAAGGGTGGAAGCAGCAAGCTGACCCTTGTTGTCAGGTTCTCCACGTCTAGGGAGCAGCTGTCACTTCTCTGCAGAACAAACCTTTCAGATGCTTAGTGACCCAGTCCTCTGCACTGAACGGGCGCCACAGCTGAGCCTCGCTGGTCGAGGTCTATATGGTTGGGTTTGAAGATTTTTCTTGGGTAATTTCCTCCTCCTTTCTGTCCCTTTTCCTTTTCTTTTAAATGTCACGGTCCTGAATTATTTGTTAAATTAAATATTCCCTTAAAAGCAGACCATTGCAGAAATTCAGAGTTTAAATTAGTTTTGATTCCTATTTGCAGAAACAGTTAAAGTTAGCAGATATTTTTAGCATTATTCATTAATATAACTTGCTCCGTGATTATTTTTCTTTTTGACCTATAGACCAACCATTTGGTGTAATTTGCTTTCACTACTAGCAGTCAGAGTAGGGTAGGGAGCGGATTACCTTGTCGCCTATTCTGTAAGTATATGGAGAGTTTGTAACAAAGGTCTGTTTTGTTTTTCCGTTGTGGGTTTTTATTTTTTATTTTATCTTATTTTATTTTGTTATATTTTATTTTGTTTTGTTTTATTTTGTTTTGTTTTATTTTGTTTTGTTTTAATTTACTGCCCTGTATCCGAGCTCTGCTCTTAGTGAAGGGAAAGTTTGTTTATAACCTCTAGTAGTTAGCCAGCTTTGCCCTTCTCCTTAAGCAGCTCTCAGAATGAAACACGAGCTGCTCTGTGCTCTGCACCTTTCTTCACGAGGAAGTCATTGCTAATGCCCCAGGATACTGTGCTGAATAGGTCCCCTCTTGTGTCATTGAGCCCTATTTTCCAGATTTTCTTTAAACCTCGTCTAATCTTACTTCTCATTAAGAGGCTAAACAAAAATTCTTGTTAGGATGATGGTTCACAATGTATATCCTGTGTATTGCCTCTGTTGCAAAGTCTGCTAACATCTAATGTTTTAGCTCATATGCATCCTTTAATCTGTCGGGAAAAAGTCTAGCAGCTAAAATTGCCACATACAGAGTCTGAAAGATAAAGAAGATATAGAGGTCATTTGCCACTGAAGTAACAGTGAAATACGTAGAAAATTTGCTCAGCAGTTTTCTTTGACCATTATTTTCATGATCTAGCACTTCTGATACGAATAACTTACAGAAACAGAAAGTGGGCATGTGACATATATAAAAATGAATATGGTAATAAATGGACCAAGGTTATGGCTAGCATCTGTGATTAATAATGTTTCAGGTTCTATTAAATGGTTTTAGTTGAGTGTAATTGAATTTGGCAATCTTTGTGACAAGGGGCAGTGATGTTATATGGAAATTACCAAAATGGTGAGCTGTGCACTCTGCTTTTCTGCTTGTGTATTGGTGCTCTCCAAAGCATTCTGTGGTAGGCCAGGTCCTGAATTCCCTGTCTTCATTAATGTGCAATGGAAAGAGCTGCGTGAAGCTTGCTGAGGACCTGGATGATGAGCAAGGCCCGTGTGGGCAGAGGGCCCTGACAACAGGTTCACCAACCTCTGCCCTGTCTTCCTTTCATTCCTGGGGGATCAGCTCACATTTGTCATCGCTAGAATCACAGATTTGAGGCTCCCTTTTTGGTTACAGTGTCAGTGAAGATTACCCGAAGGCCATTAGTCTTAGCTAAATCCATACTGGTAAGGAATTGTGAGATGATACTGATGTATACCTGAAATCCTCCATCTGAGAGATGGAGAAATGCAGGAGCCACATACCCATGAATGGATAAGGAGTGAAACTGCTTCAGAAGAAGCTGTTTCAGAAGGTTTTTCTCCTTTTGCAAGTAAAAGTAATTCAAGAAACATCTAATTATGGAGAATTGAGAATTGGGGTGCAGTGAATGAAATCATTTAACGTCATCCGTTTCTCTTTTGGGAGAGAGAGTAAAACAAATTAATAGAAGTCTTTAAGGTAACTCTTTTGCTTTGTACTTTGCAACTTGTGTGGCAGAAGGATGGGCATTTAAACCCCTTGGGTAGATGATATAAACCCTTACATCAAAAATTTCTGCTTGCTTGAATTCTCTTAAATAGAGTGGTGTGTTATAAAAGAGTTATTTCAAAGTTCTCCGTGTAACTCAGTTTGATAGGTCCAGTTTTCCCACTAAGATATTCTGGTCTGTATATGCATAATTTTCTGTTCAGTCTCATTCTTGCCCCGTTTAATTGTGATGATCTGATGGGAGAATGATAGTCTGTTGCAATTTGATGTAGAAATAGTTGCTTCTTTCTTTTCCTCTTAACCATTTCTTCATCTTAATCTTGCTTAGAGTAATCCTGGTCAGGCACCTCCAACTCTGAAGAAGATGATCCAGATGGCAGGAGAGATTGCTGATGGGATGGCATACCTCAACGCCAACAAATTCGTTCACAGAGATCTTGCTGCGAGAAACTGCATGGTGGCAGAGGACTTCACTGTGAAAATTGGAGGTGCGCTTTCTTGACTTGGACACAAATGAAAAACATCATCACAAAAATCAGCATCTCGGAAGGCATTTTAACTTTTTGAAAGCTGTCTGAAAGATCTTTCACATCTTTTAAAATGTAACGCTCTGTTAAATATCTGCAGAATGAAATATGTTCCCCATGAAGGCTTGGTGTGATTTAAGACCTGTGAGCAGTCAACACTGCTCTTGGAATGTCTCTATTTGCTGTTGTTCCAGCGAGGAAGTAATATAGTGTAAGGGTTTAAAAGGAGCTGGTGGAGCAGTGATTGGAGGTGCAGATGCTGCAGGCATCTGGGTGAACGGTGCAGTTACCATGGCTGTGTCATTTCCTTTGTTTATTAATGCACAATAGTGATCCCACCTCCTGTTTATCAATTCAAGAATGACGATTTTAGGATTATTCTAAAGCATATCACATTTGGAAGTGAAATGTAAGGTTTGACTTCAGCTGGATGCTTTCCAATCTGAACTGGGGTTCTGCTTTCCAAACAACAGAACAGCTTTTCCTCTGCTGTGGTTAGAACACTACTTTGTTTTTTCCTTTCTTTTTTTTCCCCTTCCCTTCACCACCTCTCCAAAATAGTGTCAGATGAGTTTTTTTCAGACTCCTCTCCAAAGAGGGTGATTTCTAAGCTTTTGGCTGTTTTAGAGTTGTGCATATTAAAATAGTATGTATGAACAGCCTGCTGCTGCAGGGAACTAATTCTTTTTGCTCTGAGCTTAGCTTGGATGTGTTGTTAATTCCTGTAAGCAATACTGTCTTTTGAAAGAAAATTATTCCATTTTGTGTTGGTTAGCTGAGGAGTAAGATCTTTGGGTTGGCAGAGTGTTCATTTTCTGTAGGTTTGGTGGAAGTTGGTCTAAATCTTCCTCGTTCCAGTTTTCTCACTCCTCCTTCCCCCACACCACTTCACAATTCACTGAACTGCGTGCGGGGCATTTCTTACCTGTAACATGGTTACCCTAAAAGCATTCCTGGAAATGCCCTGTCCTGCTCCCAGTTATAGGCTGGTGTTGAAAAGCCCTTCACGCAGGAACAGTTTGGGAACATCTTGACTGGAACACGCCAACTCGGACTACTTAGATCACAAAAGAAGAGCTTTATGTTACACTGTCCTCTGCTCATTGCATATCTGTTTCTTATCTGCATTAAGTTTTTAAAGAATTTTTCACACCAGGGTTAAGTCACCCTGGTGTGTGGGAGTGACGGAGTAGCTGCACAGATGGGTGTTTTTAGTCAAACTTGTTAATGGTGTCAGTGTCCCTAACAGACAAGGAGCAGGAAAGATCAGTGGTCACTCAGGCAAGCTGTAGACTGGTAGTAACAATGGTGAAAGTTGCTTAGACTGGAGGGATTTTGTGGGTGGTTTTTTTTTTTTTTTTTTTGATTTGATTTGTGATTGATTTGGGCTCCTTTGGATTTGGATTTTTGATTTAAATCATTCAGACTTGCCTGGACTCGGTCCTGACCCATAGAAGTCAGTGGTAAAAAACTCCTTTGGTTTTGCTGCTCAGGAGCCTGAGCAGCCCTCAGTAGACAGGGGAAGTGCCTGCAAAGGAAAGTGCCATGGTAACAGATTGCAGATTCTTTACCTCAAACTGTGATTCTCTGCGGGTTACAGTAGCACGTAGTAATGAAAATATTTGTTGCTTTGTCATACGAACTCACAGAATTTGTACCTTCTTCTAGATTTTGGCATGACGAGAGATATCTACGAGACAGATTATTATCGTAAAGGAGGGAAAGGTTTGTTACCTGTCCGCTGGATGTCCCCAGAATCACTGAAAGATGGAGTCTTCACAACGCACTCCGATGTCTGGTAACAAAAATGGGCTGTGAAAAGCTGTTTTAGCCCTTCTTTCTAGCCTCTTTTCTTGTTTAAACTGACTTAATATACAGCTTCTGTCTCTTCAAGGGTAGTGCTCTCCTTCCATGTGAGGGACTCCCCTTTGTATCATGGTCCTATTGCAAAATCAAGAGTTTGTGAGGTTAAATTCTGCTCTCAGAGACCAAGTCTGAAGTGGATTTCCAAAACTAGAGGTAGAGGCATATTTCCTGCTGGGGTTTATAAAATCAGTTGTGCAGTGAAAAACATCACCTTTACCTGGAAGAGCAAGCGGTCGTTTTTCCAATTGCCTCCTTCAAGAAAAGTATTAAAAGTTGCCAAGAATATGAAAAGGCTCCTGGTGCTGACCTGGCCTTCTATCACAACCTCTGTGAAAATAATTCTACTTTTCCCCACACAGTTGGTGTACATGAGCAAGCTTCTCCTTAGCGTTCTCCTGTGTGTGTATTCCTTGTATGCAACAAAATGCAAAAATACCTTTTTGTTTAAAAGCACATGGCATGATTGCACTATCTGAAGTTATTAATAGAGGTGTTCAGGAAATTTCAAAATATACTTAAAAGAAACAATACTCTGGAACATTTCCCCCTGACCCCAGCTTGCAGATAGGGAGAGCTTGGCAGGAGATGAACATTTACTGGCAAAACCTCTGCTCTTTTATGGTTTCTCTGCCTTCCTAACAAGATGTTTTTACTGCTGATATGTTACAGAATTGGCAGCTGATTGCCTCCAAATGTCTAGAAGTCAGTAGGAATTGTATTTTAGTAGTAAACTGTATTTTCTTTAAACATTTTGATGATTTTGGAGTCAGCAGACTGTATTCTATAGCACCAGCTTTGAGTGAAAGGGTTGCAGCGGAAATTCTGTAACTAACAAAAAAGCAAAACATTAGAATATTACTTATTGAATTATGTTCATGACCTCTAACTTCTTACGTATCCATAAGTATGTACCCAGGGTTTGTAATGGCTTCACAAAGAGGACAAAAATTTGAGGCAAATTCCCCAGAAAAATTCCCGCGTTTAGACTTGAAAGATAAAGTTGGAAACCTTCGAGAGGTAGGAGAGATAGAGGAGAAAGATGTGAAATGTTCTTACTTTAAGGCTAGAGAGAAGAGGGGGCGAAAAAAATAAAAGGTGCCTTTTGGAAGTGGTCTTAGGGATGGCCTGTCAGCTAATGGCAAGAAGCTCCTTCGTTTTCCGAAATTTTGCTCACGTAGACGCACTGTCTGCCCTATGAAAAGCTGTTTTGACACGGTGAATGTGCTGTCTGTGTCCACCACGTAGTGCCCGGCCTGTCCTGTGCTCCCCAGCCATAGACTCGGGGATTTCAATCCGAGCTCCACCTCTGTCGTGAAATAATGATGAGCTCTGTGGGCTGCTCGTGGCCGAGATGATAACGCCGGTCTACTTTGCACCAACCCATAGACCAACCGTGTGCTGTACATTGAAGGCCTCGTGCCAGGAAAAATCACCTGCTTTCCTGGCATGGGTTCGGGTTTTGAAGTTGCATCGTGAACACCGCTCTGTTTGGCTCGTTTGGGACAATTGGTGTTTTTTTCATACTATAAAAAAGAATATTGAGATCATTTTTCCTGCCTTTTTGGTGGGATATTGTGACATCTGGTTTCATGTTCTTAGACATCGTTTTTAGAAGCCAAAATGTTAAAAAACTGTGCAAATGGTCAGAGTCCAAGATTTATAAGCTGTAAGGTGAAGTGGCAAACTGCAAAAGAGCGTCTGGAGCTTTGGAAGGGTGGAGCTTTATTTTGGTAATTCTTTCTTTTATTGCTCTTCAGACAGAAGAATGAGGTAATTAAACAGGACTGTTTTTTGTTGTAGTTAGGAAGGAGAATATTTTAAAGCGAATGTAATACTGTTCTGTGTTACAGTCAGCCTTCAGCATCTTCAGCTGTGTTTTTCAGAGCTGGTAGTTGCCTCCACGGAGCCCCGTGAGTTCATTTGCTCCGATGCTGTGGCTGGGAGGTGCAGCAGACTCGCTCTCCCTATCCCTGCCGCGATCAAAGTGGCTTCAAAGGCACCCAAATGTGGAGCCGACCCTGCCCCGAAACACAAACAATTGCGAGTCTGTTTGTGGCTTCTGGCTTCAGCTGCAAACCCTTTCAGATATAGTGGATAAACGAAAGATAAAACCACTCCGCCATAACCACCTAATAATACTGGACTCCTGTTTCCACAACAATACCCTATTGATGCCACACGGCTTTCTCCAGGCCTGACTCAGCGTTTTCGCTGCAGAAATCAGGACCGTGTCTAGATTTTCTTTTGCTGCGCAGCAGCTTAGAAGTAGATGATCCCTCATTGTGGGGAGGACAATTTCAGCCTTGTCTGTTCACTCAACTAGTTTTAAATTGGGATTGATATGTTTAGAAAGGGTCAAAAATTATGTTTTCAAAAATTACGTTGACAACAACCCAGTTATGTAAATATATTTACTTTGCTTTGCCAGTAATCAATTCCTGCTGTTAGAACAACTTTCTTTTTTGGTACAGATAAGGAAAATCTTGGTAGGAAGGAGTTAACAGCTCTTTCTCAAGAGCCTGGGTACATATGTGTTGCAAAGGGAATAACTGGCTTTCTCCTGAAGGCTGGAATATGTTGCTGCTGATGCAGCAGAGTAGACTCTGGGTATGAGGAGCTGGGCACCGTTTGCGTTTCTCACTTCAGCAGTCAGGTGTCCGGTCAGTCCGGAGCCCTGGGATCCCCCACACTGGAAGTGCAGGGACAGGAGCGCTGTTTTCTCCCCTGCCTTTTTGCCTTTCCCTTCTTCACTAGGTTTCCCAGTTTCCAGTAAACCTAGGTCTGAACTCAAAGCATGGGAAAGGGAACTGAGGTTGGAGCTCATTTTTTCCAGGCAAGCTCCCAGTTTAACTCTGTATAGGAGAATTCTGGTGAGAGCGAGGAGTTCGTGGTGGGTTTTTTACAGCTACACCTTTATAGACCCTGTGTAAGCAACTAACACTGAACCTTTGGTCATGATCATGCTCTGAGCTGTAGACTATGGCATGAAAAAACATCTACTGTTCCTAGTCTTGCTTACGGAGTCAGCAGAGAGGCCCTTCTGAAGGGTCATTCTGACCTGGGAACCTGTTTCTGGCCCTTGGCTAGCGGTGTTGGCCGTGAGCAGTTGCCTCTGTTAGGAGATGCAGACGCCACCGCCGGTGTGTGCTCTTGGAGCAGCTGGATTTTCTCCTTCTCAGCATCCTCAAAGAACAGGATCTGTAAGGTTGCGTGGCCTTCTAAAGCTCCGCTTTGTTTCGCAGGTCCTTTGGGGTTGTGCTCTGGGAGATCGCGACGTTAGCAGAGCAGCCGTACCAAGGCATGACCAACGAGCAAGTGCTCCGCTTCGTGATGGAGGGAGGCCTGCTGGAAAAGCCGGACAACTGTCCCGACATGCTGTAAGTGTCCAAAGTTATCTCTGATCTCAGCACACAACCGAGTCCCCTTTCTGATGCCCACTTCGATAGCCACTTCTGCCTTATCTGTAACAGGAAGGGTTCTTAAAATGTGAGATGCTGTTTGAACCGACTCTGTCACGCCTAATGTTTTGTGGTAGTGAGATGGGCCATAAAAGAGCTTTGCTTGTGCCCAGGGTCTCACTTTGGGCTGCCTCTCCAATAGGAATGCAGAAGCCTGTCTCTGCGTTCCTAAATAAATTTAGTCTTTCCGTTCCTAAATAAATATAGTTTTAATTAAAGCTCAGAAGTGGCACTTATTTCAATAAAAATCTTTGTGCCTAAATTTTGCCTCTTCTGCTTAAAATAGTTCTGTTGAGTGTAAAGGCAAAAAAGCTTAGGCTGAGCTTGAAATACTGTGTGCATAAACTCCCTGGAATTCAGCTTTCTAGTCGAGTGTACAGAGAAGTGAATATATCAGTCTTTTGTCAGCTTTGGATCTGCTCTTTCAGTCACAGAGCTCACTACACGGACATAAATACATCTCCCCGGCCTATTTTTCGTTGCTGTGAGCAGAGACGTTTGCAGGGAAGCCTTTGTCCAGCGCCGGTATCAGCATTCCGCAAAGCCCTTCGCTCGTGGAGAGCCCGCGCTGCAGCGGGCTGCAGTTTTTAGCGTTGCATTGCTGAAATACTTGTGCTGCCTTTTGTGTGCAGCAGTTTGCCTTGTTCAGGTTTCAGTACTTTGATACACTTCCCAAACCGGCTTTTGGGAAGGAAATACTGCGTCTTGCAGTTATTGAAATTAGTTGGAGGCCCCCAGAAGGGATACAATCACTTAAGGGCTTCAGCTGCCTGGGATTCTTAGGAAAAGAGCTTTTTTGGCTGCGGCGCTGGCTCCGGTTTCAGATGACAGGCAGCCTTGTTGTGTTGTTGGAGGGTGGGTGCTGTGTGCAGGGGGAGGTGTAGCTGCCATGCGAGTCCTCCCTCTCGCATTCCTTCCCTTCCCCGATGCCGGGGAGAATTCCTGGCAGTGGGAGCCACGGGAGGTTGTTTAGCAGGGCGAGAGCCGCGTAATGGGGCAGCGGGAAGAGGGGGCAGAGACGGGGGAGAGGAGAGGGCCTGAAGCTGCTCCGCGCCCCAAGTCACTAGGCAGAAACAGTTTGGCAAGAGAGTGAGCATTAGAAATTCCCCGTTAACCTGGAGCATGTGGGTAGGAGGAGAGAGGGAGTCGTGCTCGCAGCGGGGAGCTCCCCGCCTCTCCTCCAAGGTGGTCGTTCCCGGTGCCGGTGCCGTGGGGATCCACGCGGAGCAGCTAACGGCCGGCAAAGCAAGACATTGCTCCTGGAGCCCGTCTGTGGGGACGACCCGCTCCGTGTGGCTTTGGGGGAAAAAGGGCTGCTCACACATCACTTATGGCCACCAAGATGGAGTGTGACATCGCCAAGGGGCAGAACTAAAATGTGATTTTGAATTTAGCTTCTGACTGTCTGAATAAGAAGCTGGCCTGCACCCAGAATTTCATTCAAGACAGCGGCCTCCAAATCTCGTTTCTGTAGGCAGAATTTTGTTTATAACAGCTTGCCTTTGTCTAAATGCAAAAAACAACTGTACTGTCCTTAAAAGCTCCTTGTGATTTGCTTTAACACACTTGCAACTTGTTTTGTTGTCTTAGGACAAGCAGACAACCAAGGCTGCAGAAATCCAACCAGCTTGTAGGAATGGCAGGAGGAGCTCTGGGAATAGCCCTTAGCTTCATGCGGGTGCGGGTTTGGCTTTGGGAGAAGCTGTTTGGAGCTGCTCTAGTGTCCGGCTTTCTGCGTGTTCCCACCTCTTTCCCATGATGTGTCCCCTTGGCCCAGGAAGGTGACAACAGCCGCCAGTCTCGGACCTCGGCCCGGCACAGAGACCCGGGCTCCTAACGTTGGGCAGGTTGGAATTACACCCTGGGGAAGAGAGCAGGTAATACCTGGCCATGCAAAATCCCTGGAACAGGGGCAGGAGGTAGAAGCGTGGCTGTGAATAGAAGGATCTTGCTGCACCTGTTGAGGATCTCCTCTTTTTAACCCTGCAGATGATGCTGGAGCAGCCGTACACGCTCCAGTTGCCCTGCAGTGGTTTCCATCAGGGAATCTTGCACCTCTCCTGACCGGAGCTCCAGCTCTGGGTAGACCCAAGCCCTGCTAGCGGTCAGTGGCGTTCCCATGGATCAGGCACCTGGGATACTTGGAGAACCAGAGGGCTTCTCCAGCAGTTTGGTCGTATCCGAGGCTCATGCAAGGGTGGGTTTTACTGCACCGTTGCCCTGCGCTTCAGAGAAGCGGTAAATCTTTGTGCAGGGACTAAGCACAACGGGGACGGTTTTTCCAGAGCCTCTTCACTCTTAGTGCGGGGCGGCAAGCCTGGGTTCTGTCTGCACTGCACCCTCGTGGCATCATCCGCGTGGTCTTACAGACAGATGCTTCAATGGGACGGTGCCAGGAGCGGCTGTGCCGATGCTCCGCGCTGCCCGGGGTTTGGCGTCGCTTCCGACAGCGTCCTCAGGTGATGGCGAGCTCTGCTGCAGCCGCTCTGCTCCCCGGGGCCCTTGAGGGCTGTGGAGGCAGGAATTCCACGGTGTTTTTGAAGCAACATCGCCTCCTCCGTGTGCGCTGCAGATGACTACACCATTTATGTGCTGCCGAGGTCTGTTTGCCTTTGCTAAAGGAGCCTCTTGCTACTTTAGAAACCAGAGCCTGGTATGACAGGTCATACCAGCAAGAGGAGAGTAGGAGACGTCCTTTCTCCCCTCTACCAGATCGAGCCTGATGAAAAGTATGAATACACACTAAAATGGAGTGCCGTCTCCATAGTAATTTCCCGTTTTCTATTTTTTTTAATGCCTCAGTGCAGGAAGCAACTCGATTCTTGCTGTGTTCCCTGAGCAGCGGGTGCATTAGGAGGGCACTGGCGGCTCCCCGATCTGTTGATGCCTTCAGCCTCCTCTGCCTGCCTTGCCACAGCCAGAGACTTGCTCTGTAGAAGCACTGGGGTTGCACGGGCAGCCTGTAAATTCTCCCTTTGGCCACTGCCAGGGTGTTTCTTTTGTTGGTGTAGAAAATGTAAACAAGGTCTTTGAGCCCACCAGGCGAAAAGGGGGCGGAAAAAT
>NW_010586157.1:94209-143703 GCF_000705375.1 Tinamus guttatus
GCGTGCGGCTGACAGGGGCTCATGGAGCGCACGGGAGCGCGGCCGGCCCTGAGCCCGGAGCCTTGGCTGCCCGGCGGACGTTACCCTTCCCTGCCTACGTTTGCTCCGTTACAGCTACCCCTACCCTTCCTTACTTAAATTCGTTCCATGACTGGTGCTGTATGAACAGAAGACGCCCCTACCCCACCTCTGCAAAGCTCTTTATTACATTGTGTTTTAAAGGTTTAAAGGTCTAATTTTGCTTTGTCGCAAAAACGCTGTTTCCCTATGTTTTATTGTTTCGTTTTGTGGTTTTGTCCTGCCGGCGTGGGACGTTGTGCAGAAAGGGTCATGGATGCGTGTGAACAGAGGGTTCCATGCTCTAAAATATTAATGGGTCCCTGGACATAAAATGCAAAGAACATGATTTTAAAGCTGAAAAAGCATCAGAGAATGTTTGGGGAGCAGAGGGAGAGGGCTCAGACTGGAGCTGTAGGAGCAATTCCATGATTGGAAAGAAGGTGGAGATGGGACGTGCGAGGGTCTCGGCCTGTCAAAATTCCATTGGTTGCTCCTGTGTGAGGATGGGGAGATTCCTCCAAAGGCCTGGGCTGGTGCCGGGGCTCCGGCGCCCTCGCTGACGGGCTCTGCTGTGTTTCCCGTGCAGGTTTGAGCTGATGCGCATGTGCTGGCAGTACAACCCCAAAATGAGGCCCTCCTTCCTGGAGATCATCGGCAGCATCAAGGACGAGCTGGACCCGGCCTTCAAGGAGGTCTCCTTCTTCTACAGCGAGGAGAACAAGCCCCCCGACACGGAGGAGCTCGACCTGGAGACTGAGAACATGGAGAGCATTCCCTTGGACCCCTCGTCCACCCTGCAACCCAGCGACAAGCACTCAGGACACAAGGCCGAGAACGGCCCCGGCGTGGTGGTGCTCCGGGCCAGCTTCGAGGAGCGGCAGCCCTACGCGCACATGAACGGCGGCCGCAAGAACGAGCGGGCCCTGCCGCTGCCCCAGTCCTCGGCCTGCTGATCCCGCGGGCCCGGAGCGCGCGCCAGGAGCGACAGGAACCTACAATATCTTCACAAGCCTACTGTACCTCAGTGGATCTTCAGAACTGCCATAGCTGCACTTGGGAGAACCCTTTTTTTCAGTAAACAAGTTATCGTTTTTTTTTTTTCTTCTTTTTTTTTCAATATGCAAGCAGATGTTTGTTTCGGAAAAGGACTCCGTTCATGGGGCGCACAGTTGGCCTTCTAAAACTCTGGTGTTAACACTTAATAGCAACAGAAAACTTGAGATCTGATGTTTTTCTCTCTTTCTCTCTCTCCTCTCTCGCTCTCTTCTCTCTCTCCTGTCTCTCGGCTTCGTAATGGGAAACATATCTGCGTGCAAGTTCAACCGTACGGCACTTTTACCAGATCAAAGATATCGCAGGCCAGGTGGCTCCCCAGTACCCTGGCAGGCACCTGCCTAACACTGTAGGTCTTTATAAAAAAAAAACAAAAACGAAACAAAAAAATACAAAAAATACACAAAAAAGCAGAAAAAAAACGATTAAAAAGACTGGATTTTTAATGTCGCTCTTTAATCTTTTTAGGAACACGTAAAAGAATAAAAAAGGGCCATCATTCGTCCAAGGTTGTTACCATTTTCAACGCTGCCAAATTTTGCCAAAAAAAATGAACTCTTTGTTTTTCTTTTTTCTTTTTTTTTTTTGTAGGCGTGGAAGGAGCACAGTAATCAACTGCTCTGTTTAAAAGAGATCCTGACCAATACGTTCTATTCAATCATACACTGGTATTAAAAAAAAAATCAAATTGTCTAGATCTTTTTTCAAAACTGGACAAAATGTGATTTTTTTTTAATTATTATTACTATTTTTTTTTCTCGTGATGGAGAAGAGAAAAGGGATGGGGTTAAGAAACAGCCCTCCCTCCACCCCTACCCCATTCCTACGAATTCTGGACAAAACTGGCAGTGGGGAGCTAAACAAACACATGCGTTTTGTACAAAAAAAAGTCAAGCGCACGCCAAAAATGAAACATGAAAACCATGCAAATAAGCGGCCGAAATCTCCATCATTGCAGCCTGCTTTCCTTCACAGGCTTGCAAGGAAAAAAAAACACCTAGAAAAAATTATTGAGAAGATTTGAAAACAAAATTTAATCCGCAGTAACCGGATTCAAGTATATGAGGCTTTGTTGACCTTTTCTCTTTATTATTAAGACTTCTCGAAGGGTCTTGCAGTTCTATGTTAGACCATGGATCATTTGCATACACATTGTCTTTTGTGTCACTTTTATAACTTTTTTACGGTTCAGATACTCATCTATATGTCTGTACAGAAAAAAAAAGCTGCTATTTTTTTTGTTCTTTATCTTTGTGGATTTAATCTATGAAAACCTTCAGGTCTGCCCTCCTTCCCTTCCCTGCCCTCCCACTTCAACAGATTTTCTTATGCTTTGTACTATAGTGTGTAACTTTAACTTCCTCCTTCCCAGTAACTGATACCTTTCATATGATTTGCCATGAACTGTTTAATGCCTTTTGATAAATACATTTCCTCCTTTTTTTTTTCTCTTTTTTTTTCTTTTTCCCTCCTCCTCCATCAGTTGTTTTACGACATCCTGGCTGTGTGGGCTGCAGGGGTTGCAGGGCCGCCCGCGATGCCTCCTGCCCGGACAGCGTGCGAGTCTGTTACAGTGCAAGGCATGATACAAACTCAGGTCAGAAAAAAGAAAAAAAAAAAAAAAAAGGTTAAATATTTAGTACATTCTTGTTCAGTGTTTTTATTCATTGTTGTACGGGGGTCCTCCCCTCCTGCCCTCCCTGCTTGTCTTGGCTGTGGCGCCCACACACGCTCCCCACACACACACACACGTGTATATATATATGTGTGTGTGTGTGTGTATATATAGAGGGTGTTTTTGGTTTTGAATTTGTCGGATACAGCCAGGCTTTTGGGTCACGGATTTTTGGAGCGGCTCTTTTACCCCTTCCATCCTGTGAACAGGAGCTGCCCCGGGGCGGCCCCTCTCCGCGCGGAGCAGCCGGAGCCGCTTCCCGGCCGGGCTCGGAGGCGGTGACGGTGGCAGCCCTGGAAACCTGCCCAGGCCCCAGCCTGGGGGGCCTGTTGGTCGCAGCCCAAACCTGGGCACAAAAGCGAGCGCCGGAGCGTGTGCGCTGGGCGCGGGACCGCGGGGACGCGGCACCGAGGGGTCCCTCACCCGGAGTCACTCACAGCATCGAAGCCTTTGCCTAGCACTGATCCAACCAAACGATGGCAGTGACGAGGTGGTTCTGGGATGGAAACGTCTGATCTTTCGAGTAAGAACAAAGAATTACAATATACTGATTGCTCGTTTTGACTGGAGATTAAAGAAGTTTGTAGTGCTTTTTGCTTGTGTAGCGTAGGTCCTATTATCTTCTCTTGCCTCTGTCCCATAGTTATTTTTTCCCTTTTAAAAATGAAAAAAAAGACAAAAAAGTTAATTAAGAAGGTATTCTATGTAGGATTTTTTATTTATTTTTGTGATATCAGTTTAAATCACTGTAGAGATGCCCCATAATAAATTTAAATACTGAGATAAGGGTTTTTGAGTATGACAGGGGGACAGTTTTTGATTTTTTTCAGACATTTATCTACCTCACTCTTATTTTTTTATATGTGTGTATATATATAAAAAAAAATACATCTCACATTTCTCAGCAGCCAATAAATGCCGTTGATACTGGTAACCTCTCACTCCATAAACCACATGCTCTAGGTTCTGGAGGGGAACAGTCACTGCTTGTCACCAAGGGTCACCTCAGAACTTTTGCCCCAGCTCCAAGGCTTTGCCCAGTTTTTTGGTTGAGTTTTTTTCTGTCTTTATTGTAGGAAGAAATCTTAAGAGTCGTTTGGCTCAAGGTGGCCGTTCCTTGAGGAATCGCAAGGGTTTTTAATGGGCTGCACGTCTGGCCTCACTGACCTGATGCAGGAACTTTGACCTATGAGTATTTGATCAATTTTGTTACAGAAACCAGCTGTTTACGCTGTTTGAAGGTGCAGAGGAATTGTTAGAATGAAGTAAATGATCCTTGTGTTTATCGAGCAGAGCGGGCTAAGTCATTCCTGCCACTTTTTCTCAGATGCCACAAGCACCCAAAGGACATTGGACTGAACCAACACCTCCCAGCAGACACGATTGGATCACACAGCACTAGTGTTGCTTTCTTGACCAAATCAAACAGTGAAAAAGCTGTCGCAGGCTGCCTGGGGAGAATACTACACTGAGTTTACAATTTTAGATCCTTGCTGCTTCTGTTTGATGAGAGCACTGATTGTTTTTTTTTTTTTCCCAAACTCATATTGGATTGATTTTGTTTTTCTGATGTGCCAGTAAAAATGCAGTTCCTTTTTTTTTTTTTTTTTACCCTGTTCATATGCTTCATAACTGTGGATTCTGATGGACCAGCCATCAAACTGTAACTGCCCTCCGACAGCGTGTAACTGGTTTACAAGCGCACGGTCCTGGCCCGAGCTCGCCATCCACCCGGTGGATAATGTTTCTCTTTTTCCAGTTCTGGCAGCTGTTGGTGCAGGTGTTGGTTGTGGTATCTGAATAATGTGGTGCTTGGCTGCCCCGCGTTGTATGTGGCCCCTTGAACACACAGTGCTGTGGTTAAGTGCTACAGCGCGGCTTTGGGGAGAGCGTTTCTCGCTAACCCCGGAAAATCAAGAATTTATTTTTTTTCCCCAGGTTATTTTTGTTGTCCCATTTTTACCAGCTTCCAGTGACCTTTTGGAGCAGTGACTCTTCCCCTCTCTTGCACATATTGATTACCACAACTGGAGATCCTCAGATCTTTCAGCTGGCTAGGAGGGTTTTGTTAAAACTGTCCAAGTTCTTGGTTTTTATAATTGTATGTAGGTGGTTTAAAAACGCATTAGGAAGAAACACTAACACCGTAGCACCCATCAGGATAAGCATTTCAAAAAGCACTTCAATGGAAGAGCAGTTTTGTGACTAGAAGTAAGCACGTGTGATGACAGTCAGCTCTCCTGGACCAAACCACCTTCATGATACCATTGCGCTCTGTGTTTGCAGTTCAAGCTTAATTCCTTTTTGTTCTGTTCGTTTCCATAGCTTTTATTTTTTGTTGTTGTTGTTGCTGTGTTTTTGTGCATTTTGAATAGCTTTATTCACATGGGTTTTTCATGCAGACTTCCTTTTGACAGTAAATCAAGATGTTTATGCATGTGAACAACTGAGAACTGATGTTGGCTTGATACAGTCATAATATGGTTTGTAATGTTGTTCTTCCCTGAGACCACTGGCTTGTCTGGTATGGAAAATTTATTTAGAACTTTAGCTATGTTTGAATAAAGTTAAAGTAATCCAATTTGTTTATAAATTGAAAACAAAAGCCCACCCAGCCCTGCAAGCAGCATTTTGGCAAATGGTACCAAGATGTTTTAATGCAATAGCATACCAAGCTGGCATCGCCACGGGGAGCAGGAAACTCTGGTTTAGCACTCGGGCCCTTGTTCTCGCAGCCTTGCAGTTTACAGCGTTTCCCTGGCGCAGGAGGTGGTTTGGTTGCAAAGGAAGGTGGCTCTTGTGCAAGTACAGCAGTGTGGGATGCTGCTCAGTAGAGCTGCTCTCGTGGGGGCTCTGGGATAAGGGAAGCCCGGGGCAGCCTGGGCTCGTCGCCCGTCTCCGCGCGGGGCCTCTGCCCCCCGGGGCTGGTTCTGAGGGGTGTCCCAGGCCGGGCGCTCGCGCTGCTGCTCCTCTCGCTCTGGAAGAGCGAACGGGAAAGCCCAGGTTGCCCAGGAGGACCCGTCGCCAGACGGAGCCGCTGTCAGGTCGCCTGGGGGTGTTGGTACAACCCCAGTCTAAATGAACAACACTCCTGTTATATAAACCTTTCCATTCCTTTAGCACAAGTGACACTTGTTTCCTGGTATTTTGTTTGTCAATGGTGCATTAAATCACTGGGCGACACGACAGTGGGGGAAGGTGCACAGGATCCGCTCCTTACTAAGCAGCGCTCAAAAGCAGAGTTCACAACTTAGCCCGTGCGCAGGCAAGAACAGAGGGATGGCGTGTAGGAAAAACCCCGGTGGCCAGGGGTGCTGAAGATACAGAACGGTGAACGGGAGGGCTTCAAAGGATGCCTCACTTCAGAAAATTGGTATTTAGAGATGAGTAGCGGCCTCTGAAACTAGAAGCAGAGCCAGGTAAAGCAGACTTGAGTGTTTGTGTGAAGACATGTGAAAACAAAGGACGTGGCAATAGGTATGACAGGGCACGGGGCTTGGCAGAGGGTAGAGGCAGCGTCCTGAGCTTGGTGACGGGACAGCAGCAGAGCTCAGGTGTCACCTTGCGATGCTGGTACTTGTCAGTGAACCCCCGGGCTCTCCCGCCGGGTGACAAACTCCTGCAGGAGGTTCGTGGTTGCAGGAATCGGTCTCTGCAGTGGGGCGGTGGTTCGACACCTCGGGCTCCGGCTGTTGTGTGTGTGTTTGTGCGTGCTCCCCTCTCTGTGCGCGTTGCGTTGGCTCGTAACCCATTAGCGTTGTCCATAGGGCTTTAAGTCCAGTAGATTACGGGTAGTCAGTTGACGAAGATCTGGTTTACAAGAGCTCATTAATGTTTCATTGCATTTTGTAAGTACATAGAATAATTTTATAAAATGTTTGTAGTTTATAAATGCCTAGGATATAATTTAAGGGCACTTTTCTGTGTCTGTGTGTGGGATGTCTGTGTGTGATCCGTTTTTCCTTCCCTCTTTCTGTGGTGGTACCAGTTTTCCAGCCAGCTTTACAACACGCCAAACAGGGTCGCCAGCGTTTCCGATCCGTGGTTCGTCCCGCGCCGCCCGCCCGAGCTGTGTCCCCGGATCTAGTGGATGGATAGGGAAGTTGGGAGATGTTCTGTATCTTCAGTATCCTGCTCTTCCAGAGCGCTCCGGCCGCGCTGGGGTCGGCGGAGCCGGTCGCTGCCGTCGGGCGCGAGGCTGCGAGTGCCCAACACAGAGTTTCGTGGTCCCTGCCGGCCGCTCCCTGCAGAGCCACCACTGCTTTAACAGGTCGCGTGCGGCCCCCGCACGCACCGACCACCACGTAGAGCTTTGTCGCGATGAACAAAGTAGATCCCTATTTATTTTTATTTAAGAATGCTGAAGATCCCTTCCCCTCCTCTCTCCTCTCCCCCTAAATTTGACTAACGGCATTTTTGAAGGGTTTTGAGGGTTTGGATGCTGTTTAAAAACCAGCTCTTCTGTTTTCTGAACCAGTGAGGTTTGAGGTGAAAGGATTGGCCAGAGTTTGTCTACCTCTGGGACAAAAACAAAACGAGAAAGTGCTAAGGAATGGATGCAGTTGCAAATACAACATTTTCCAAGTTTTCTTGTTTAAATTTTTTAAAAGAAAATTAAACAATAACATGGCCAATTTATTACATGAAAAGACTTGCTGTGTATAAATTATTCCTAAAGAAATTCCTGTGTTTATATTAAAATGAATCAGTAGATAAAAACAATTTCAAAATGTTTTTGTATATTCTGTTGTAAGAATTTATTCCTGTTATTGCGATATACTCGGGATTCTTTACATTATGAAAAAAAGAAACTTTGTCTATTTTGAATGGCTGAAGCTAAGGCTCCTTTAGTTTCTCTTACTCTGCTTTTTTCTAGTAGTTTCAGTACTACATGATTTAAGTTAAATAAAAGAATTCTGTATGCATTTGTCTGCTTCTGACTTTGTTGCTCCTTACGCAAAGCAAAACCAGTTAGAGAACCCCGAGTGAATCTGTTGGTTCCCCCATCCCTGCCCGTCTCCATCCTTCCGGCTGTGTTTAACCGGCAGTCAGTCTTGGAAGGGGTCAGTCCTGCCGTTCCCGTGTGCTGAAATCCGGGCCCGTTTCTGTCTACCGGCACTGACCTTGCGGCTCCCTTTTTGATGGCCCTCTCGAGTCTGGTTTTGCAGCAGGTGTTTCCTTTGAATAAGGTAGGTGTCTTTATTTCTCTCTCAGGTTTGTCTGTTGTCCTCTCTCCTGATGCGATGCCTGAGGAAGGGGCTCTTGTTTCCCTTGGAGAAACAGCAGATGTCCACACTGAGCTGCTGCTGCTGGGCTCCAGGGGCTGTTTTTGAAAAACTCCCGCTGACTTTATCGCACCGACGGGTGCTCTGCTAGCAGGATCATCCAGGAGGAGGTTTGCTCATGTCCCCTGTGTGCAAACAAGGATTCGCCTTCACCTTCCTCTCACCCGCCTTAGCAGCACAGTCGTGTACTCCTCAATCAAAATTCTCAATCATTTGTTTTATTCTCAAGCTTTTTGCACAAGAAATGTAAACAGTTGTTTGCTTTATGTAGGCAGATTTCAGCAAAAATAACACAGAATATAAATTGCTTATCTAAGTAAGAGTTTCAAATAATCTTCACAGATGCCTTATTTAAGAGTTAAAGAATTGTATTCTAAAATATTAGTAATTTCTCTAACTGCTCTGTCTTATTCCGTTTCTTTCCCACACTGTTTTAACATTTCTAAGATAATTCTCCGTAATGCTTTTCCTAGGAAGTCTGCAGTTACCCATGTGGATAACGGAGGTACGTGGATGAAAGCTGCTCTCCCCTGGCCGTAGTAGAGAGACGTGTAGTAGGTGTAATCACAGATGTACCTGCAGGGACAACAGAACAGCCTCGTTAAGGAACAGGAGACCTGATTACATTTAAATATACTTGAAGCAGCCAAACCAGATTGGTTAAGGAAATTATTAGAAACTTATTTGCTTAGTGAATAAAGGAAATGTCGAAATAAAACAAATTTGAGAATCAAATATTCTTTATCTGATGGTATGGTTTCTCAGACATATGGCCAGGATGAACTGAATACAAAATCTCAGCATATGCAATTTTTTTAGGCTGCTGCAAGGTAAGTTAGAAGAGAAAATTAGTGCAGGCCCCTGGAACTATATCCATGCCATTACAGAGGACAGCTTAAAGGTTTCATGTAGGTTGTTCTATGTGACTGTTTTTAATTTGGAGACCTAAACCCTGAAACTTAAAGGTTAAGATTAACTGTTTTTTTAATAGGTATTTTTCTGTCTTGTTTTCTTTTTAAGTGAAAACTAGCTTAAGAGAAAAATGCTTCAGCACCACCAAGCACCTAACGAGATCACAGACATCTTTCCAGAGATGCCTGTAAATGCTCTGTTCTTCCACGTAGGTATTTGTTTTGTATCCCTCCCAGCTGGGAGAAACAGGTAGATTAAAATCTGCTGCTAGTCCGTGCTCCTTTCAGGCTCTCTGGTAGTTCGAGAGTGCTGGAGTTGCTCCTCACAGGGTGTGCTGTGTTGAAACTTGTTTCTTCTGGAATTCACAGATCTATAGAAAAGTATCTACAGGCTGCATTTTTTTCCAAAGAAAGCTTCTTTACATTAAATTTGTCCCAATTTCATGCTTGTGTCCCTCTGAAGATTAACCTTTACAGTGATTTTGGTTGGAGGAGAAAGTCATCGTAAAGATCCTTCAAGGTGAAATAAGCACATTGAATTATTTCTGTTTTTCCCAAGACCCCTGGTATGGAATGTTTACCTTCCTGCATCTCTGGAAAAGATTATCTCAATGCCTTCCACTGAAGTGTTTTTCCAGAGCGTCTTCATGTTAATTGCAGATTCAATCTTTTCTGGACCATCCGGCACGCAGCAGCCACCTTCGGGGTGGAAGCCGCAGGCGTCCCGCTCGCGGTAGCCTTTGTTCCTCCCACACTGCTCCAGGACGATTCCCGGGGCGGAGGAAGCCAGCCCAACGTGAACAGTGAGCTTTTTTTCCCACCGGAGTGAATAACAGGAAATTAAAAACGAGACCTGCTTTTAAAAACACATAATGCAACAGTGCCGAGCATTAACTGAAATACTAGCTTCAAGGTAGGGAGACTCGCTATAGTTCATACCTAAACAGAACTTTTTAACAACAGGTTATAAATGAGAACAAAATAGTGCTTTTGTTTTTGTTGTGTCTAGTTAGCTCAAGACTTCAGAGCTACAGGACCTTTTTCAATTCAACGTTTTTTTTTTGTTCTGCATGCGAGTTGCTAATAAATGGCACAAGGTTAGAACAGCATGCTAGTTATTGGGTGCTCTGATTTCAATCTGAAACCTTTATCATGGTTTTAGTAGTCACTTGACAGAGCTGTCTTGATGTTTGTCTTGTGCAATACTCTTTTGGAGATCTGTCTAAAGATCCTCTTAATGTTATTCAGAAATTAAGAGGCAAATTTGCCTAACTGTAATTACTCACCAGTGGCTGAAGAGTTGTCCATATTTTGAAGACTTGCTCCTTTGCTTTTTGGTAAACCACCGGCAGCTGCATAATACGGAGATCTATGTTTTTACCAAGACCTTGCTTGGACAGCTCCTATATGAAAGACCAGCATGGACTTGTCAGAGCACTGGATTTCTCAGACTGTGATAAAGAAACCTGACTTTGATCCGTCTGTGAAAACATATGAAAGAGTGATGTAACGCTGCCTAATCCCATATTTCCCAAACACTGGTCTGCGATGAAATCCAATTGTCTTGTGGTAACTTGCTCTCTTGCTCTCTCTTTTTTTTTTTAATGAAAGAAAGCAAGATGTGCTAAATACTTTACTCATGTCACTTCCATGTAAGCCATTCTGTTTTCCAAAGAGCTGTTCAGTCTCCAACGCGTGGAATTGGTTTATATATTTCATCCTGCTTAGAGTCGGGTCCATGGAATCATGAGAAAAGAAAAGCAGGATCTCTTAATAAAGTTTCACTCTAAAAACATGTGAACTTTGATATAGGTAAGAGCTGTTTCTCTGAAAGATCTAGGAGTCAAAGCTGTGCTTTAGAAAAGACACAAATGGGGGAGAATTCACATCAACCGTTAAGATGCATGAGATATTTTGGCTTGACCTGGGACAGGTCGCCTCTGCTGGAGATGATCCTGTCAACATGAAGAAGGTCACATTTAGAATGGATTTAATTTCTTTCTGGTCTAGAACATATTTCTCTAAATAAGGAAATGTCACCTTTTGGGATGAGATTTCTCTATCACATACATATTGCTGAAGTTCCCTAAGTGGCCTTTTCCCAAAGGAGGCAAATTCTGAGGCCAGGACTGAGGTGAGAGAAACAAAGGCATCCTCTAAAGCAAGACACGGGCCAGGCAGGGGGCAGCTCTTCTGGAGAAGTGCCAAGGGCTAACACAGAAATGACCTGAAAATGTTTTGATGCTGGAGGAGGGCTAAGGAACTAGGGTTCTGAGCGGAAAGGCTGCGGCTGCAAAGGCAGGATGCAGAAAGAAGGCAGAGGTTTGGCCCAGAAAAGGTGGATGGGGCATGGCAATCCCTATTGCAGGTAGATGACCAGCCTGCTACCAGAGCAGTGCACAGAGCTCGTGAGGGGAGGAACAGCAAGAAGCCTGCAGCAGGGGCTGTCAGGCTGGGCCCACAAACCTGGAACTTGGTTTTTATGTCTCTGTCTTCCCAAGCTTTTCCTTCTCAGCAGGGATGCCCACGTGGACGGGGCCTGCAGTTCTGTGCTGAGCTAACTGGGAAATTTGCCCTTCAACACTGGCTTCCTATATAAACTGTTCCAATTTTCTTGTCAGCGGAAACATTGATTAGCTGTGCTCAATAAACTATTTGACACAAGCAAGGAAATGATGCCTGCAGGGAAGTAAACAGTCGGGAGAACACTGCCAGCCTTTTCTTCCTCTGGGCCCTGACAGTCTCTGAGAGGCCGTTGCATCATCTCGCTCAAGAACGTGTTGCTCAGGCTTGGCTTCCAGAGCAGAGGACCTCAACCCGTTCACAATTAACGCTTGATTTTCTAAAACATCTTTAATTTCAGCATTTAATGAGATTCTTCCTTAACTGTAAGGCTTAGAGGATTGAACTCCAGCTTCCTTGCAGAATGTGGGATCCAAAGGAAGTGCAGCAGAACTGGCAGCCTGTTCTCCGGGGCTCTCTGAATTGCCACAGCCAAGTTCATTTCTGTTATCACTATTTATCAAAGGAGGAGCATCCAGGGACACTCTTTGTGCAGGACAAAAACAGCAGCTTGTCAATAGAAAAGTGCTGAGAATGTATGTTAAAGGAAGGTAAAATTTGCTACATTCTAAGTAATTTCAGCATGTAGTCAATAAAATGCGTTTTTCTTGGTGTCTGAGAACCCTAACCATGGACATGTGCCCCATGAGATCTGGCAATAGGCAAATGTGGAAGAAAGAAAAATGTTATTACTTGTCTCAAGCCTCAGCCTTAACCAAAACCGCTTTAGTGTCCCAGATACAAGACTGAAGGTGCATCAGTTGACTGCAATAAAGACAACTGCATCTGGAAACCAAGAGCCAACACTGGTGAGTTTATTCAGTAGATAAATGGCTGTCTTTTGTAGCTGAAATGGCAAAGGAGATTTTAAAGGTGGACAAAGGTTTTAGAGGACTTTTCCTAATGAGAAAATCAGTTCAAAAGTTATAGTCCTGGTTCATCGGAGTTCCGGCTCATTTTCTGTGTAATTCTCCCTAGAAGAGAATGATCTGGAAAGAGCAGTTGAGCTCAGGTGCTGTGGTTATGTGTTACACAAAGTATTAACAGTATCTTGAACTTCCAGAAAACTCCAGAAGACTTCAGTCACTTTGTAAGATTTTGTTGTTGGGAAGGTTGTTGGTTGGTTTTCATGTGTTATTTTTTGTACTTCATTTCAAAACACCTGTGTTGGGTGCAGAAAGAAGAAAAATAAAAGCATCAGTTGAACCAAGCCCCTGCAAGTATGTCTCAAGCAAAGGTTATTTTAAACCCTGCAGATACTTCTAAAAATCTTTGAAAAATGTAGGAAAGTTTCAGAACAGAAAAGGAGGAGCTAAGTGGCAATATGGTCTGGAATCACAGATGAAGAAATTAAAGGGAAGAGAGAGATTAAATGACAAATTTCCAAAGACCACAGTGGCTGCATGAAAAATTGTGCCCAGAGATATGATCCTCATCTCCTGACAGCAAATGTAGTTCCCAGAAGTGGTTGGAAATGTGACCTGTTCTTTGCACCTACAGTTTAATTACTATGAATGCTGTCACTCGACTTACATTTATGTCCTATTAAGTGGGGACTTTGACCTTGATCGTATATTACCCTGATAGGGTATTAAACTACCAAGTGCCAGACACTGGTAAACAGCACAAGAGTTTCTGGAGAAGACACAGAAACAGGATCAGATCAAGGGTTATTAGGTGGGTTCATCACTCCGGAATATAAACTAAATAATTCAAAAGATCTGAGATTCTGAGGGTCCCAGGAGGTGCTGAAGTGCTAACACAACACAGGGCCTCACTGTGATCTGAGAGCAAATGCAGAGTAAATATTCTGTGGTGTTTTCCTTTAGAGAGAGAATTCTCTGCAATTCAGGAGTTAAAAGGCGCTGAGAGTGGAGTTTTCGTGCATATTTTAGGAGGGTATTTCAGGTGAATGGAGTTATGAGAACCATAAAAAGCTGAGTGAGACAGGCCTCTGGAAAAGAAGCTGTCCTCCTAGTGCTAGACACTCATGCTGGGCCATGTGAAAGTGCCTACAGAAACTCTGAAGCTTTTACCAGTGACCCCGAGTTGGCAGGTTCACCTGGGCTTTCAGTTCCTCCTGATCATCCTTCTCCCTAAGCTCTCAAGTGGGGCACTTGCTCAGCAATGAGAAACCTATGGATGTGACACTGATGGATGCCTTGTGTGTGAATCATCGTGTGCTGAGATGAGAACTTGGGTTCACGCAAACACAACAGATGCTCTTCACATGCTCTGAATATTTCATTCCCATATCATAAGAGGGGCAATGCAGATCAGTGTGTTGCTATGTGGCATCATGAAGAAATCCAAAGTTTCAGGATAAGAACTCCTTCTATACCAGGAGGAGTAGTCAAAAATATGGAGAATCGTGTTAATGTTTACCATCTGATTCCCTGGAATGTTAGGAAATGGAAATTGATGTATCCACCAAAAAACGACTAGGAATTAAGTTGTGAAAGAAACAGTATCACAGAACCTCTGAGTGCCCCATGAAAAGCACAGAAGGGCTGGATGTGCTGGAATGGGCTGTGCTCTGCCCATTGGATCCATCTCTGATCCTTCCCGCAGCAAGAGGAGGGATTTGGGAAGCCTGCTGACCCCATCAGAGTGCCAGGGGCAGCAGCCACGTGGGAAGCAGCTGGCACGAGGGATCCCAGGGGGCAGATCTGCGGAAGGGTGGGCATTGCCCACGAAGCAAAGCCATTGCTCCTGGCCCAAGAAGTCTCCGTTGCCACAAGCGTGGAGGGTGAGACTGTGCTCTGAGGATTAGGGACTGCCAGTGCAGACTGGGCAGGGTTTGGGAGGTTTGGGGTGGGAGGGATGTGCAGGAACATGTTGGGTACTGCTGTTAGAACAGCACCGAGATTGCCTGGTGTCAAGCAGGGTTTTGACGAAAGCCCAGTTCATTTTGAGGTGGTAATTAGTGACATTCTGGATAATGCTACATAAACATTAACTGTTAGTAATCATGTTCAGGAGGACTGCTCTGGCTGTTCAGGCCTTTCTTGATGAAGACTGTGAGTACTCTTTCATGGTCCTCAGAAAAGAGCCTCAGCAGGAGGGGTTTGTGTCACTTCAGTGATCCATGCAGGAACCCCACGCCAAGTGATGATTATTTCCAGATGTAAGTACACAATTTTCGCTGTCTTTTACATAAGCATAGAAGGTTCCTGAAGACCATGGGGCTAGTCAAGTGAGCAAGCCTAGTGCAACAATAACATTAGCTTGCTATTTAGCCTATCAAAATTCAAAATACTTTCTGATTTGCAGCCGATTTCACTGAATTGCCTGGATTGACCACCTCTGACAGGGAATGAGAAACCAAAGCAGCATCACCAGCATGAATACAAATGAATTCCATGCCCAGGGTGTCATATCAGAGGGAAATGAATTTGTTCTCCATACACAAGGACTAACATCTGTTTCATTCTGGAATGCTGTAGCCATCGTTACGTAACTTTCTGGCATAGAAAGCACATGACTTTGTTACCAAAAACTCATCTCATCAGTGCACTTTAGCTCCAGGCTGTTTTGCTTGGAGATAAAGAACATGCTTTATTTTCAACCAGAAGAAGATGGTATTGCATCCAAAATTAGAACCAACAGAAATCAGGAGTTAATGAGAAAGAACGTTGTCAGCTGACAAATATTTGTGGTTTAGGCACATCTCAAGTAAGAACTGAGATAATTTATGGATCTCCTAGAATGACTGGGGTGCAGAAAGGTATAACAGGAGTATTTTTGTTTCTTGTTAGCCTAGAGGGATAATATTTCTCATGACTTTGAGTGGGAAATAGATTTATTCTTCCAATCCCTGGATTTCACTTGCCATCCCCCACCGAATTACGCTAGGACAGAAAATCTTTATGGGTTGGTGGAGTAGCTATAGCTTTGGTCTTTGGAAAAAATTACCTGCTCCTTGTTTTTCAAGAGTCTTGGCTTGACTGCACTTTACTTTCAAGTCCGATCTTCTGTAGTTGTCACCAAAATTTGTAGTATAGTTAAGTACTGTAGGGTGAACTCCTTCCTGTCATTACTAATAATTTCTTAAACCGCCTCTTTCATTCCAGTGAAATATTTATAGGCTTTTATCAGCTCCCCTAATAGACCTCAGTCCCCTCAGGTTCTCCATTTCTCGCTTTCCACTTTCACCAATATTCTCTGCTGTTTCTTGCAGATATTGGACCAGTCTTCCAAGCCAGTTTTACTACCTTGAATGTTCCTCAGATTCTTTCAGATTTCATTTTGTACTTTGGAATTCGTAAGAATTTGTATGAAAGATGCTCTCAAGTTAACTGTACTCTTATAAGAGTGACTGAACCAAGGAATGGCCATTGTGTGTGCTAGGAAGTCTCAGAAATTGTATTATATGGAACCTGTTTCATTCTTGGCACTCCCATTCTTGAATAATCTATAATTTATGAACCACTTATGGAAGTTTTTGGTCTGGACCAGGAAATGTGCGTTCACACAGATATTAATTTGAAAATAAACAAAATATTGTAACAGAAAACGTGATGCTGAAAGCCAGATATCCTAATCATGTCTTTGCATCGCCCAGGTGGCTTTCTTCTAATATAGGTATTCAGAAAGTGGGAATTTTCAAAACTATTCCATCCCATACATGTTTGATGTCAATCATGTCTTTGCATCACCCAGGCGACTTTCTTCTAATACAAGTATTCAGAAAGTGGGACTATTCCATCCCATACATGTTTGATGTACATGTATATGCATGATTGTAATGAAAGGGTCAAGGTGGAGACAGGGAAATATCTGAATGACCTTGTTTTCTATTTTAACTGTAGACTTCTCTGTCACTTGAAAGTGAAAGGTAAAAGCAAGATATGAAGGCACCTGACATGCTTTATGTGTCCAAGAAGTAGGCAATAAAAACTCTATAGGCTATGGCTGTACAACAAGGAAATCACCATACATAGGCATGATAAAATGAATTGCAATATAGGATGACCAAGTTTTAGAAGACATAATCTCTGGCATATACATTATTTGCAGACATGGCACCCTGAGGGAAAATATCCCCTTAAAAATCAGGAATAATAGTTTGAAAAGTGCTTAAATCACTAAACCTTTTTACAAATAAAACAATATATTTCATTTCTTAATTTTCTTCCTTCTCCACAATGGGGAATCTGTTCCAAGAGGCACAGTTCTATTTAATGAGACATAAAAAGGTAACTTCCTTGGAGGGAATAGCAAGACAGAAAACAGCTTATATTTGGATTTCCACAAAATTAAACACCTCCCTTCCTTTTTAATGCTTACCTTCACTGCTTCCCAGCTAGAATTCACCAGATATTGTCTAAAGGGACCGAAACCTAAAGACAAAGAAAAGTGCTTTTAACCCATGCTTGCCATGCTGTTGTAGGTTAGGTGCCTGACATGCATGCACACTTGCATATTTGTTCTTAATCATGATATTTTTAGTTACGGAGTTGACCTTTTTAATAGTATTTGGCCTTTTTAGTACTCAGGAGAATGGTATGTCCTTTTTCATACGTATGCAGAACTGTTCCTACAGTCTTTATACAGGTGAATGGCAATTAGTAAATGTATTGGAGACATTAGGACATATAAATAAGGATTTAGGAGTAGGATTATCAGCTATAGACACATGACTGAACTCGTGTTAAAACTACTCTCAGATCACAGTCTGTATCATAGACAGGTTGCTCATTGTTATAGCTAATGAAGATAAAGCATTTTATATTTAATGAAAATGTTCAAAAGAAAAAAAAATTCAAAATGAAATACATGCACATTAGTGGTGGCCATAAGAAACCCCTGCTTAGGGTAAAGCTGTTCTGTGAAAAGACTGACATATTTGTAACCACTTGGAGAGGTAAATAGTTTATTATTATTAGGCAGTATATAATAAACTGGGCTCACTGCCAGAACATTTATATTATGAGCAGGTGAAAATATGACAGAAGCATGCTGTGATAATTCCTGTAATAACTTAAAGATGCACCTGTGGGTCCAATGGGACACACTAGTCTAAAACTGTTTGAACAAGTAGATTTCTGCACCTAAATAGCTGTACAAAGGGAGGAAAAAAACTAACAAGCTGCTAATGTATGGTAAATACTGTAGAAGAGAGAGAACGAGGCTGTCAGTCTTTTAAGAGGTTATCAAATATCTCTTGCTCTCTCCTGCTTTCCCATTCGACTGCAGTTATGTTTGGAGAGCAAAGCTCGTTCTGCCCATCTTGGAGCTATTAAAAAAAAGAGGGGGGGGGGAAGTTAATTGAAAACAGCAAGATGCAAATCTCTTTGATGTAGCTTCAACCTCATTCCTATGTCCTTGGATGACCCACAGTGGAAAATTATCCAGCAACTCACATGTCAAGATATGTGTAATGATTGCCTTTAGATGAGCCAGTGGCAAGAGGAGGAACAGCGAGTAGCAGCATTCCTTAAGAGTTTTAACCTTTTAAAGATCACAAGTCTCTAGCTGGTGGTTCTGCCACTGTGATTCAGCCTTAGTTTACAGCCAGCAAGAAAAACTCCAAATTTGGTCCCTTGGGCTGCATGTTCAGGCATGTTCTTTTGATATATATAAATTAAATCGTCTAGTGTAGCAGTGATGAGGCAGCATCTCCTGTTTAAATTTCCCTTACCTTGCCATGAAACTGAGACCCTGAAATTTGCCATGTGTTGCTCTAATTCTGGACTCTGACTATGTGACATTGTGATGCGACGTGGTTTTCTTGCTTCAAAGCTCCTTTTGGAGCTGTATCTAATACTGGCCTGCACTGCCTTGAGCTACGCGGTTTGGATCGGACAGAACGTCAACAAAGATTAAAACATGGACAGAATGAGCAACAAACCAAACTGGACGGCAATAAAGAGGGCAGAGTGCACTCTCTTTCCTCTGACATGCATCTGATTTTCTTAGGAAGGCAGAGCAGCAAGTTATTTTCCATTTGGAATTGTTGCTGTGACCATTTGCTACTGTGTTTCCCTCCAGGGAACTGTTTATGACAAAGATCATGCATGTGTGCATACCATACCTAGCTAAAAGAAGAAGAAAATGAAAAAGAAATATCTTACCAGTTACAACCACAGTGTTGGAATCTGAATCCATGAAATCTGTGCTTCAGAATGTAAAGTCTGATCGTCTTTTAGTTCCAAACAACAGCATCGTAGATCATGCATCTGTGGCAAACTGCCTCATTTGAGGCACCCTCTTTTTTTTTCTTCAAGCAACAGTTTGAAGCATCTTTTCATCATACTTTTTTTTTTTTTTTTTTACTGAGTTACACATTGAGACAATTTGGCCATTTCTTATCAAAGCAGTTGCCTAATTCATTAATTTTGAGATTTATTAAAGAGCCTGAGCACCTTACACTTTCAAAAAAAAAATTAATTTGCTGAAGCTTGGTAATATCCACAAATACATAGCACTGTTACAAAACCTCACACTTGCAAGAACTCCAGAAGAACTCTGGAAGCTGTGTTATAACTTGCTGAAACCGGTGGGTTTAATAGCTGCTCCGTCTTCATTAAACTGCAATGCAAGAACCAATAGGGGGCCTGAAATCCAAACATATGCACATTGTCACTGCCCAAACACAAGCATATGAAAGTCCTCTCGGGAATTACAACTATGTGGGCAGCGGGTTTTGCTGGGTCTTGTTTTGAGTAGGAAGTGTGTGAGGGAGAGAGGAGAAATAAACTAAGAATAGAAAGCCACTATATAGTCTCAGGGGAGCCGGTAATTACAAGACCTTAAGAAAAAGCCTCTGAAGAAATCTCTTGGATTGCGCGGTGGTTGAATGAGATCTGAGTTTATAAGCTCTGCTTCTGTCATTGAATGTTGCAGTGCTGAGAAAAAGAAGAATTAGTGGCGTCTCTTAAATAAAAAGGCATCATCTCTACCATTCATTTTTCCCTTAATGCGACCTGCAAACTTTTATGAACTACTGAGGCTGAAGGAGTAGCTAATACAGTAAACATAGAACTGTCTTTAACGGCTTTAAATAAGGCAAAACTTGCTACTGACATCAGTGAGTTTCATACAAAATTCTGTAATTTTCATTCTCCTACGTCTACTAAGATTTTTACCAATTAATTCTGCCTATGTGACCAGTTAGTAAAACCTTTCCTGTGATACTGAACAGCGTGATCACATAGTGGTCACCTTCATTTCAGATTTAGACATTTTTAAAAACCTTGGTAAATGTTATTTGTGCTACTTGAATGCTGTGAAATACTTTGTATTTTATTAGGTATTTTTGCATAGATATTATCCATGCATTCTGAAACAACAGATTTCATCCATTCAGACTGCAGTGATGGTTTTTAGAGTTTTCATAAATGGCAGAGTAGGAAAATTACAGAATAAGGCAGATCATCAGTTTGTATTTTCACTCTATGGTACTAAAATAATTAATAGATTTTTTGGGGGGAATATGCCAAACTATTAAGTATTAAGTATTGTGTTCAATATTTAGTACCTGGGGGGGAATATGCCAAACTACTAAGTGATCAAATAAGTATTGTGTTCAATATTTAGTACCTTATTATGAATGCAAAGTTGCTGATTTGAGAATAAGGATTTAGAGACTTGTGATATTGGCTGCTTGTGAAAATATGGGAGGAATTATAGTGGTTTGGACAAACTGGGGATCTCTATTGTTCCATCATTCGTTTTTGCTTTGCCTTTATTGATTGCTTTTCTCCATGAGCATCATATGTATGCTAGCATGTCTGGTGGAGTAATACCTGTGTTGTAGCCACCCGTGCATTGGTCGTGCTATATATCTACAACAAGTGGGTAAAAAAAATATGGTGGCTTCAAAAGTCTTCTGTTTAGGAAGCTCTTCTGAGTTTTCTTCAGAAATGAAACCTTTTCCCTTTCCCTAAGATTGCTTTAGTTTATGTTGAAGCAACTTTTCATACTTTCAAGAAAGCATGACTGTGGCTTTTACACTGGCACTTATATATGTGTATGTATGTCCATAACGAGATCCAAAAGTCACTGAATATTTGAGGTCTGTGCAAATGCAGCTCCCCATCCATAATTAAGCAACCAAGCCCTGGATACTTGAAGGCAAAACACAGACAAGGCTGACTCAGCTACACGCCGTCTGTTTCTCTTCTTGCCATACACAAACACGACTGGCACCGTATCCATCTTGGGTAAAGAAGAAACAAACAAACAAAAATCAATTATGAAAGTCTTGGTTATAGCCTTGAACATTTTACTGTGCAGTACCTGCTATGCCAGAAAAAAAAATAGATTACTGAACTGCTGAGCAAGAGAAAAATCCCTTTTGCAAATGCATTCTGACCACATTGCAGAACTACCATCACTGCTTGAATGGCTTTTAAGTATTCAAAGTAGCAAGAACTGGAATACGGCCCTTCATTTAGAAACAGCTCTTTAATTTTTATCTCTTGTATTATTACTTGCATATAGATTTTTATTCCTTGTTATTGGCAGGCACTGACCAGCTTGTTAAACTGTTAAGTGGAAGTGTTTCATATATCCCAATTTTTATCTAAGCTGTCCAACATTTAATGAGATGAGGGAATAATCAAGCTTTTATGCTATTAAGCATTAAACAATTACAGAATTACGGGACTTTAAATAAAAAGTTTCATGATCTAACAGTTTATCTTTCTTTTTCATTCTAATAAAGGTAAATGGTCCTCATGGGAAAGACTGAAAATTATCTTTAGGCAGACAGAAAGCAGTGTCACAAAACCGTAAGTAGCAAACATTTCAGTGTAAAGCTCATTGTACTCTACGGCCTCTTCTATAACAAACCCCACAGAAATGGGAAATGGAAACACGTAACTACAATTTCATTCAAGTTTTTTTTTTGAATAGACCATGTTGTACGTTCCACTGTGTTGCATGTGCTTATATTAGTTATTCTACAGTTTATACTGTTGATGTAGAGCGAGCACTTTAGCAATAATGGAAAATATAATATATGTAACTTTAATGTAGGTAAGTTGTTGGGTGGCAATTGCCATTTCAATTCTGGAGTTCTGGCAATATTACTAACACTGTAGTCAGCGAGGACAGTTAAAAAAATCACATTTCATAGTATAATTTAATAAAAGGAGAAAGTACTTTATCAGAAGGGATATAATTCACCATCAGTGGATCGCTTTTCTTAAGACATTGTTCACCATGCATAAAGAGGCTCTGAAAACAGGTCACAAACAACCTGAGTAAGTAGCTATTTATCAGCCAATGTGCCAAAGAGATAGCGAGGACTAATAGACTCCTAAGCACTTTTCTTGCAGGTCTTTGGCTCATGTAGTTTCTTATACCTTAACAATTTCCTCAGTAAAATTCAACTACCATCATGCAGCTATGCTATATCAGCTATATATATATATGTATAGATATATAGATATCAACTACATCTATGCTCTATCCCTATGCTATATCCAGGTCTGGGATTGTGGTCCGCTAACCTACGGACTGAGTTACAGGACTTTTCTTGCAGGGCTTTGGCTTATGTAGTTTCTTATACCTTAACAGTTTGCTCAGTAAAATTCGACTGCCATCATGCAGCTATGCTCTATCAACTATATATATTTATGTATAGATATCAACTATAGCTATGCTCTATCCCTATGCTATATCCAGGTCTGGGATTGTGGTCCGCTAACCTACGGACTGAGTTACAGCCATGACGCTTTCTGACAGGGAAGTGAGGGAATCCTAGTAATGCAACGTCCTTAAGTCACTTCTTTGAAATGTTGTCTTCAGTTGACTGAAAACAACGTTGCTTTCAGGTATGCGCACATATTGTCATTTCTTTCACCTAAGCAGCCTTTCCACATATTCGCCATCCTTTACTTTGATAACTGTGCCCACTATTTTACAAATAATTAAGCAACTGTACAACCTTAGTAGATAGGAAGATGGCTACCAGGAGTGCTAACCTCTAGGTTCTACTTTCTGTTTTTGACAACTGTGTATTTTTTCAATCTCTGTACCTCCACGTTATGTTTAAAAAAACAAACATCCTGCTGCTCACGCAGGTTTTCCAAAGCCCTCGCTTGTGCTGACAGCCATCGTTACCATGTGTGGCAAGGAGCACTGTAAACTTGTCATTTTTGTACTTATTTTCCCTTGTAAGCCTTCTGCCTCTGCCACCTGAGTTTAAAGAAAGTGGCATCACCTGTATGTTGTTTGTCACCATGACCCTCTTCAGTGAATGCACAGGTGAGTTCAGAACCTCTGTTAAGAGCAAATTATTTGTGAAAGCCCCATGTAGGAGCAGAGGGGCTAGCAGCTCTCAGTTACCACTCCTCGGTTATTTACCACAGCCTCCCCTGTCCCTTTGCTTTCCCCCCAAAACCCTCCGGGCCTTTCGACAGTCGCTTTTCCTGTCAGCAAAACCCCGGCTGCCTGCGGAGCTGCGGCCACCTCAACGGCCGCGCCCGGGACGCAGCCCCCCGCGGCGGAGCCGGGCGGCCTCCCGCCCGCCCCGAGGAAGCGATGGAGGTGGAGGAGGAGGAGGCAGAGCCGCCGCCGGTAAGAGGGGCGGCAGAGCGCTCCGTGCTCGCCTCGTTCCCCCGCGCCGCTGTCCCTGTCGCTTCGCCTCCCTCCCCGCCGTTCCCTCCCGTTCGCGGTGCCCTTCCCGCCCGCGCGACCTGGGTCGCTGCCCGCCGCCTGCCCTGTAATGGCGGGCTCCGCGCAGCGCCCGCCCGCCAGAAGCTGCCCGAACGCTCCAACACACAACGGGCCCTTCCCGCATAAAACTTTCCTCGGTGCCCTGTGGCCCGGTGCTTCTTCGGGAATGGCTCCTCCTGGGGGAGGCACCTCTGGAGCTCGGCCAGCCCCGAGCCGAGCAGGCGCCGCGGGGCCTCCCAGCTCTTCCCCCTTTGGGAAGTGTCCGAATTTCAGGGTAGTTCAAACTTACTCCGAGGTAGAGAGGAATTGGCGCTTGTTTTCTGTCAGCTTTGTTTCAGCAGTTGATACTCGTAAAGGGGATTATCTCTGGACACCTGTTTTCAGGCTGGACTTTCTTTTATAGCGCTCGTATGGACCAGAGGGGATTCCAGTGTAAAAATACCTTTATATCTTTAAGCCTAAAGCTCAGGCTTTGTTTTAAAAAATATATTTGCCCAGGGAGTAAGTATGTTGCCTCTTGACCAGAAAAGAGTGTTTACTTGGGTTGTTTTGGTGTAGAGAGAAGGTATGAAAGGCTCCCTTTACTGCACAGTGTTTACTTTTTCTTTGGGAAGGGTAAATATGTTCCTTGGTGATCATGAAAAGCCCATAAAACAAGAAAATGTATTTTGGGAAACAACTTGTCCGTTTGCTTCTGCCAGAAGTGAATTTTCTGGTGATTCTGGTGGTAGGCAAAGAGATGCCAAGCAGAGGCAACAGGGAGAACTCGAGGACGTGGTGGGGTGTAGATATTGTGGTGGTTGAGTTAGCAGTCAACCCACCACTGTTGTAACTCCCCGAGCGTGGTAAGGGATCTGATTTTAGGACAGGTGGGTCTCACACACACGGAGTAGTGGGTTTCGGAGGGAGCCAGGCGTGCGTAGTGTTCCTGGGTTATATTTGACTAGGAGCACTTCCAAGAATTTCCGTTGACGCGCTTGTTTGGATGAGGGCCCATTGCATCACCTCACTTAGCTTTTACAGGGCTTTCCCTCCTGCTCTGTTTTCGTACCCTTCTTTCTTAATTTGTCACGCTAGCAGGTAAATGGAGAGAAAGTGAATTTATCTCCTGAAACGCATTTTAAGTTGCTGCCATTTATCTAAAGCACCTACTTCATAACCTTCAGTAAAATAATGATGTTGTTCATTAGTTCCTCTAGCTGCTCATGGCTCAATGCACTGTAGTCAGATTGCTCTATTCTTTTTTCCCTCCTATCAGCACTTATGAAAGTCAAACATTTGTAATAATGCTATTTTTTGAAGACTCATTCTGCTGATATTTTTAAATAAAATAGGTGAATGAAACTTTGTGTGTGTGTATGAGTCTAGACAAACTATTGCTGGTACTTCTATATAATTTTTCTTTCTGACTTTTTTCATTGACCCAAAATTGAGCTTTTGGAATAGTTCTCTCATTCTCTTCCTCGTCTGAAACAGAAGTCATTATTTTTTTTAGGTACTGTCTGAATTTTAACTTAGTTAATTTAGTTGGATATCCCTGTGTTTAAAATAATTATCTAGCAATTGGTAATAGGTTGAATATACAATTTGCTTCAAAAGAATACTGGAGCCAGCCTGAACTCCTCTGGTGCTAACGGTGCTTTTTAGTTTATGTCCTTCTGTAATTGAGATACTGCAACTCTACATATCTTTAAGTAGTTGAGGGAGTACTTGTCTACTCCAGTAACTGTCTTTCACAGAGCAAGATTGCTTACACATCTCACAGGGTTCCTAAGCTCCCATTTAGGTCCAAGGCAAACTTGAGAATCTGGCCAACCACTGGCCTACAGCTTGGGATTAGTGTTTTACATCCAGCCTTGTCACAAGATCTTTTTGGTCTTGGAGCATTTTCTGAGTTGGATTTGTACGTGCTCACCATTTAGCAGCAAGGCTAGGGAGGACATTTAAATGATTTACAGCACTTAGGAGGCTCTGGAGCCTGAGAAATAATTAGTTACCAGATGACAAACCTGTATGTCTAGTTTAACAATTGCAGTAATGGAGCCTTAAATTTCCATCTGCCTCTCCAGGAAACCTCCCTCCCTGTGAAAGCCACATTAGTTAGCTGAGTTTAGAAGCATGAGACCTGCAGCACTAGGTAGGAACTCAACGTTCTGATAGCATAGATGTTATATATAACATCTATCTATATATATAATATATATAACATGGTGTGTCTCCAGCATGAAAAGGCACATCAGAGCTCCAGGATGAGACCGATCAAGAGCTATGCTCCTTCATTATAAGTAAAATTATTTATGTGACAGGTAGAATTTTGCTCAGTGAGGAATGCACGCTTCTGAAAACTAAGGACTATGATAAGCTCACTTTCCTTGCCATATGCAAAGCAAGTTACTGTAACCTTACTTTCTTTAGAGCATAAATACATATTTATTTAAGAAGGAAAGAAAGCAGAAAACAAAATCCCAGCTCTTTTAAGCTACTCCCCTCAAAGAAAAAAAGACACTCAAAAATCCAGTAAACAAGCCTGAGTCCCTTTGCATAATGAAGCATTGGCAGGGAACACACTCCTTCCCTTGGGGGAGAGCATGGAAGAACAAATAATCCAGGCGAAATGCTGCCTTCTTGTTTCTGTTTTCATGTGGGAGGTGTACAGACATCGTGGATATGAGTATGGTATAAGAACCTATATAGCACATAGCATATATTCCCACAGTATATAATGGTGGCAAAACCGGAGAGTCACGAGCACGTCTAGGGGCAAGTCACAGTTGTCGCATGTTGCAAAACGATTGGCAGAGCTTCAGGTCCAAAGCAAACTGTGTTCTGCTCAGTTACTGAGAGGCCCATGGACATTTAAAAATGTTGTGTTTGTAACCTTTGAAACTGCTGTCTGGTGACTGGTCTTTACAGTATTACTGACAACAGATGGCAAATGGCTCTGCTGATGTAATTCTTGCTGGTCTTCCATTCCTGTGACATTCCACAGTTTCAGAATCTCAGAAAGTGCTTCCATATTTTTCCTGCATAATGATTCCAAGCCAAACTAAATAAAAACATTTTATATTATTCAGATTCCCATGGTATCATGTGACATTTTTGTAACGATTGCCTTGCAGCAGTTTTAGGTAAGTGCCCGTTTGGTAGCAATTTAAGGCCTGTGTCCTTTAAGTAATGCTTATTAGTACGTAACAGATGCCATTTAGAAACATTATGCCTTTTAATAGGCTCTGCTTTTAGATTGCATGTTCTCATTCCAGGCAGACTGTGGATCGAGCAAGCTTGGAGGTATGCTGTCGTTTATGCAAAGCCTAAGTCATATTTTCTGCTCTGAAGTCAAGCCATGTGTTTTTCCTTGTTTCCTCCATTCTGGTCATAGTTGTCTTGCTGTGATCCTCCCCCAGTCATATCTTTGGCTGCTTGTCAAGCTGTTACAATCAAAACCTTTTGCATATTTAACCACCAGCAGTGGTTTCCTTTATCCTTACAGAAGAGCCTATATAAACTGATTTTAAACAATCTTGGCTTCACTGTTAAGAGCACAGCAAACAGAATTAGCCCTTTCCTGCCAGCCTGTTCTTCTCGGCTTCTTCCTCCTCCCAAAAGAAAGGAGGGGGGAAATAAAAAAGAAATGCAGAGCCATGCTGATTTTGGAGCACCTTCAAAGACATGCAGAATAGCTGACACAATAACACAGAGAGGCAGCAGAGATTTTTACATATGTCCTCCACTGCATGCAGCTGTTTGTTAAAGCAAGAAGTTCAAGGCAGACTAAGTTCAAGACTTAGTGCAGGTGACATCTTAATTTGCAGTCATATAATAAATCTAGCAGTATGGAGATTACTGTGGAAAAGATTTTTTGTTTTCTTTCCTTTTCTTGCTCAAATTAATTACCTTTGAGATCAGTTTGGCTTTGCAGACTGCTCCTTGTGAACAATTTGGGTAAAGGCTGCTAAGCTTTCCTAGGCAGACTTACATACCCTGTAGGATGGGAGCATTAGACTCGTCAGGTACAAGCATTTTCAGCTGAAATTATGGGGGATTTGAGATCGATATCCTTGAAAATCTAGCCATCTTCTCTTCCTTTGGAAACTTTTGTCCCTTCCGAGCGAAAACTAGGGATTTTAGGTACATTTGCCTGGGCCACATTTATTGTTGTAGTTTGTAGGAAATGAAAAAAAAGGGCTGCATGTAACACCTGGGGCTCTACGTTCCCATTACTAGTTTTGAGTGATAGTAGTAGTACAGTAATTTGTTTATGTAATACTTAAGTGCTAGTGGTGGTCCAGGCTGGTGAGGCTGAGTGTTTCAGCAGTAATTTTAAGAGCTTCTTGGTCTGAAAACAGGGATATTTTCTAGAACTGTCCTGACTGGCTGTCTCTCTAGTTTCTCGCTAGGGATGAAGTCGTCGTCATCATCATGTTAGGCCATCTTCCAAACTCAACTCTCCTTCCCTCCATTGACCCCTGTTTTTTCTTTATCACTGTAGGTGACATTTCTTTCCTTTTTTCCCTTTATTTACAGAATGACTTTTAGCTCATCTGGCCTCCCTTCTAGCTATCTTTGCAAAGAGTTGAATGTACATTTAATGTATGTACATTTAAACCTGTGATTCCTAAAAGTTTTGCTGCTGTTCAGTGAATTCTTTTTCTCGTGTTCTTTTTGAATTCCTACTCTGGGAACATTTCCACTCATCTCATGTTTGTATGGAAAGAGAGAACATATGAAGAGTCCAGTTCTGCTGGGCACAGGCTCAGAGGTATAACCAACAATCCTACTGAATCCATGAAATTTCCTTAAAGAAAACTTGATGTGACCTGGAATTCCCCATTTAAGAGTATGCTACAGGTTTTATTTGCAAAGTCCATTTCTAAGCCATAATATCTCAGCTGTTTTTCAATTACAGCAGGTTAGAGCTTTGTGCAAAATGTGCTTTTCCAGGTGTCACATTCTGTCATTGATGTGACAGGGAGCAGCCTGTTTACACTGATGTATTTTAATTCATCCATGTTATGAGTTGGTTGTGACTTTATTTTTATAAATGTAATGTTGCTGAAGATCTACCAGAGGACAAATGCGCAGAGTTGGAAGCCGCTTACTGAAACTTTTGGTAAGGCTGGGGCTGATTAATGCCATTATGTGATCCCTTCAGTGTGCACCCCCTTCCCAGATCGAAAACGTTTAAAATAATGTGAGATCATCATTGATCAAATTGGAAAATAAGTACACCATGGGACTTACAGATCCAAGTCATAAGAGGCTCTGAGGGCCTTCAAAGCCTGTTGAATTGCCCGAAAATTGATGCCGATAGACATTTTTCCGGTATTAGGCCAATCTAGCCTGTGCTGGTGCTCATCTATGTTTTGTTAAGTACATGTGTGTATTTACAGCTTTTTTCCTCTCTCTTCTCTTTAAAGCTGCATTAACATTGTTAGATGAGCGGGGCAGCTAATACGGTAGCTCCCGCGTTTGGGATGCCTGACCTTTGGACTGCCCTCGTTTGTTTGTGCTGGAATTTGCTGTGTAACATGTACAGCTGCATGAACTCATGTACTCCAACTGTTTGGTTTCTTAATTGGGAATGGGATTAGGATTATTTATTGTCTCTGCACTTCTGCCTTCGCTCACTGACTCTATATAGAGGACACTTATCTTGCTGCCAGAAACTTGAGTTTTGTCTTTTGAAGCACTCCTGACAGAATAGTAAATAATATACAAATGGCGCTTCTGGATTGAAACCTAGAAGCCCATTAATGCCAATGTGCGTTTTGTCCGATATATTTCCAGAATGATTATTCTGTTAGTAATGGTGAAAAGCAATGCAGTGGGGAAGAACATTGTTTTCATTAATAACGTACGGCGTGCGGTTAAGGGCTGCCTTGCCATGTTGGACAGATACCACACCACAGCATTTGCCCACTAGCTCTGCTGCCACCACACATTGTTGTGATGTTACTGAAGTTTCACTTACACTAGAACTTCTTTTTTTGACATGTACTTGCTCAATTAAGGTCAGGATATGAGAGTCAGGTTCTGCATGTACTCCGGGAACGTGCCAAGACCTCTTCCTTCCTCTAGAAGGTTAAACAAATAGGGTTGTCTAATGCTAACCACATGCACCGAGCTGTCCACGCTCACTTAAAGCAATGGAGAAGACTTGGTCTTGGGCACTGCTGTTGAATGCAGAGCTCCCACTTGTGTGCATGGAAAACCCTTTTGTAAAGTGTACCCAAGGTGGAAAGGCATAAAAAGGAATTTGTAATATATACTTATATTAATATACTTAATACACACATTATATATATACACACACTTCTCTGCCTTCTGTATGGTGTGACTTCACAGGCCCTGATGAGCAGAACGTAGTCACTCCTTTGATGTGGTAGGTACTGCGCCCACTTCACTGGTAAGAAACCAAACAGAAGATGAAGTGATTTGTTGGGGGCCACAAAAAAAAGCCACCTGTGGTAAGAATAACTCTTAGGAGTTCTGGTTTCAGTTGTCTGATTTAATTACAAGAGTCTTTTTGTGTTGGTGATCATATGTTTGTTTCAGACTGCAAAATGTTTTTCATTTAAAAAAAAAAATTGGAAATACTCCTTGGACAGAAAAACTCCTGATACTGTCAGAAAGGATTTTTTTTTAATTGTGAAATATATTTCATAATGAATAATTGGCAAATTAAAATTAAGCAAATAAATAAATTAAACCAGCACTACCACCACAAGCATTAGAAATGGTAAAATTGACTAAAAACAACATTTGAAAGTTAGAAATGTTAGCTCTTTTTATTATGTCTTGTTTTTGAGTCACTTGAAATCATAATTTTCCTTCTCTCACATGCAACAGTGGTGGGTGTTCCCATACAAGTACAAAGATGCACCGTCCAGATACAAATCATGTGGTGACTAATGGCACTTATGTAAACGTACATTTCTTAATAGATGCATGTAGTATCATTCTCTCTGTTTGTAAAACAAGAAAAAGTGGTTGTAAGATAAATGAATAATTCACTTAAGACATAACATGTTTTTTCATTCTTCATTTGCAGTGAGGTCCATGTGTTTTGCTTTACAGTCTGGCTGCATCCTAAATGCTCTCGTAAGTTGCTGAAATACTCTGAAAATTATCCTTTTTTGGGAGAACCAGCTAAATAATCTAATGGTGTGTGTAGCTCACCTACCTGTAGGCTTTAGGGAGTAATACTGATAAGCTACATATGAGTGAGGAAATAGTTCTTAAAAATAAAGTACATATATCTTGTTTAATAGGTTGTGCATTGGGTTCAGGATCAAAGGCAACTAGTTGTATTGGCTGTGCGTGCTAATTTGAAACGTAAATATTTTAAAAAATCTTTGCAAAGAGACAATCTCAAGTTGCAGCTTTGCAGCTTTATCTTGTAGTGCCAAAATAGTGTATAGGTGCTAAAATGACTTGTCTAGTCAAAGACAGCTGGGGTAAGTGATGGTGATTTATGTGGCTGTAGCATCATATTCATGAGTGTTTAATTATCTATAATTTGTTTAAATTGTTTCTGTTAAGATCAGGTTTTTGCTTTGGAAGGATGTGGAAAAATCTTTCACAAAGGATCTTTCAAATAAGTGGTTGGATTGAAGCATTTCCCAGATCTGTGTGTGTTACAGGCAGTCTGCCGTTTCACTTGTGGAATTTCACATATGAGTGTGCACCATGTGTTTGCTGTTGTATTGAGAATAAATTCTTTTGCCCTTGGAAAATATTTCCTGCTTACTTCAACTGTCGGAATGAAATTCTTGATGAATCTGTAATGATAAGGGTCTGTCTCTAGTTTATAAAAATCAAACTCCAGTTCAAGATGGAAAATTGGCTTCTGTTTTGTGATTGCATTTGTTAATTATTTACCTTAAATTGAACACAAGAATGTTGATCTGATTTTTCTGGATTCCTGCATTTTAATCATCCTTGGATCCTAAGTGTAGAAGCTTTGTGTGACCTTCGGTTCTACAAGAAGGGTATTTGTCTGCTTCATGAAACCATCATGAAATTCAGCTGTCTGCTCTGGAGAAAATTAGAGCTAAAATAGCAGTGACTTTACTGAAAAGCTGAACTGTGCAGTTAAGCATCAGCACCGAAGCAGGGAGGTTGCCTTAGGCTGATCTGGCAGAATCGAAGGATGTTTTAGGCTGAGGTACCTATAGGTGCTGCAATATCATGAGAATGACTCGGCCGTAGTTGCGCTGCTGCTTAGCTGGTTACAGCTGCTGCTTTTCACTCCAAAGAGCTGTGTCTTCGTTTGAGCATCTGGCCCAGACTACTCTGTGGGGACCAAAGAGACCACAGGCGGAATTACTACAGTATTTTGCTTTCAGATCCATTCTGTGAGCTTGAAACGGATCGATGGCCATGCAGAGACCTATTTTAATTCATTTTTGAATTCGGTAAACTTTTCAGTGCAGCTGCCTGTTCTTGCCCCTCCGTTAGTCTGCATTCAGGCGCCCTGTAAAACGCCCAGCCTGACACCTACCTGCGCGCCCTGTGTTGTCAGAGCTGCTGCAGCATCGCTCTATCCGCTGTCCCGACCTTGTTTACCAGCTCGGGCTGTGGCAGAGGGCCTGGGATCCCTCTGGCTGGGGCCTCCCCTGCTAAATTTACCCTCCTCAGGTTTATGGTCCCTCCTCCGGCTGCAGGAGGGGCCCCTTTTTTAGGACTTACCCCTCGGCTGTCCCTCCCTGGGCCGCTAACCCTTTAGCTGCCGCTTGCCCTGCACCCGGCCGCTGCCCAGCGCCGCTTTGCTGCTGCAAGAGGCCGAACGCCAACGAAACACTGTAATTTGTATTAGCTTTAAAGCCTCTCCTTTGAATTTTGCAGTTTTGCTGCCCAAAGATGCTGACAGGGGCCCCAGACTGAAGCACTTGTAGGAAAACAGGGCTAAATTCCTTTTAAAGCAAAGTCAGTGTGTTGTTTTGCAATGGATTGTGGAACACTTAGAACACCGTGTTAGACAGCAATAATAATTGCTGAGAGTCATATGCCTAATAACAATAGTAATGGTTAAATGTTTGTCTTGTTTGTTTCCAATTATGGAAAAAGAGCCACACATATACAGCATGGTAAATATTTCCTCCCCTTACACTGGGAAAAACTGGAAAACACATTAGTTAACAAAAAATATTCAAGGTAGCTCTATGACTCTGTGCTGCAGCTGAACAGGTTTAGGTGTGTGTTTGGGTGCAGGTTTTGGGGGGATCTTCACAAGACTTAGCCCAGCTAGGCTCTTCAGGACATTGCAGGACACCTAAAGTTAGACTCGTGCTCTCTGGGGTCCCAAAGGTGCCTCTGCCTTGCTCTCTTTCTCCCTTCATACAGAAGAGAGACTTCTTTTGATGGAGAGTGAGGAGGGAGGGGGAAAAAAAAAAAAAGGATTTGCCCTTTGTTGGTGCATGGGCTCCTAACTCACTTAGACATTTTTAGAGTATCGCACAGGGAAGCCCGGCTAGTGGAAGCAAGCCAGCACACTTTAGAGGAAAAGAAAAGACCCACCTGGAAAGCTAATATTAATGGTGTATCAATCACAAGTTTTACCTAGTGCCTTGTCATTTAACTTGTGATGTTATTCCATCCTTTCAAATGGGTCACTGTTACCTAAGGAAAGAAATGTGTGTACCAGAAAGCTACTGAAGGTGCCAGTTACTGTCTTCCTTGAGACGAAGTGGTGACTGTGCTTGTTAAGTCTCTGTGGTTTAACAACAGCAGGGCATAGTCTTGTAGGTGGCATCTCATAAATAAAATTTATTAGCGTGACCAATATTTTTCATTGTGCTAAACTTAAGCCTCGTATGCTGCTCACTTGAAAATATTGAAAGCAGCCTTGCTGGTTATGCCTTCATTTAGGAGGGGGAAAAAAAAAAAAAAAAGCTTTTAATAATAATCTTTAATGTCGTCGTTCCCTTATATGGTGTTTTTGCTTGGTGTTGCACAGGACGCTGGGGAGCCGCTGCAGCTGCTAAGGACTGGCTGGGACATGAAGCTGGGACTTGGCTTGCCAGGGTTGCCCCTGTTCTCCCTTTTTGCCACATACCAACATGTCAGAAAAATCATTTACGTGGTAGCTTCTCGTCACGGGTCTGGCTACAGGGCCTTGCTCTGAGGCTGCAGGACGTGGGCAAGGGGCTGGCCTGCAAAGGCAGGGGGAGAGCGTGGGGGCCGTTTCACGTGGTGTTGGCGGGTGGGTGGTGGAATCGATGCTGTTTCACCTTTTTGCTAAGGAATCGCGTGTTGGCTACTGCTGGGGCCACTGGACGGGTGAATAGGCTGATGTGGTGCTGCAAATTTGACAATCTTATGGAAAGGTATCCTTTCCAATATAATTTTATGATCTATGGTTGCAGAATCTTGACATAGGCTGTTCTTACATTGACCCTCATAAGACTGTTCCTTCTCTCTGCTTGTTACTTTGCATTTCCTATCAGTACAGTTATTTTCTATTATCCTTGGGTCACGGAGCTACCATGTGGGAACAAACCATGATTAAAACTGGAGGATGCAAAACTGAGTCTCAAAATATAACAGCGTGGCAGAACCATTTGTCCTCATTTGGGACTTACCAGAGTTATAGGTGTAGTTAATTGAGTGAAAGCCCTTAAATTTAGACTATTTCCCTCCTATGGTTGGAGACTGGCAGAATACTATGACCTGTTGCTAACACATTGCTGCTGATGCTCGTTTCTGAGCTGGTTGATGTACCACCAGTCTGAACCAGATGACCCAGATGTACCACCAGGTGAACCAAAAAGAAGCTGCACAGTTCCCCAAAACACTGTGTTACTGTGGGGTTTATATTTAGGTATCAAATGTATTTGTTAATTGGATACAAACAAAATTTACATGCATTTCATTAACATCCTGCAGCAGTGAGTCACATGAATTAATAGTTATGTTTCAAAAAAAGAAAAATACCTGTGGTTATTATCTTGGGAACTCTTCTGTGGGTAAATGTTTTAATATATTTTGACACGATTTCATATATTTGTGAAAGTAGCTTAATTACAATGACTCAATGAGAAAAGGGTAGCTAAGATGCACAACAAACCATGGACTGACCCGTAAAGGGGCAGTCTCTTTAGAAGCAGTGGAAGCCTTGGAATTCTTTTCCTGTTATAGTTTTAGATGGTACTAAAAATCAAGCTGTGTTTTGAAGAAGTTTTTTGCTCTTCCTGCTTTCAAGTAAGCTACTTGTACGTAGAGAAATTTCAACATGTGCTTGCTGAATTTGAAAGACAAATGTTATTTGATGCCCACAGTTCTACTCTGCCCAAATGCATTCCAGAAAGTAGATAACAAATACATAGGTTTAACCAGTCTTGCTGTTTTAGATGAGGATTAGACAAAAGGCCTAGTTACTGCTGGGGAAAATTGAAATTTTAAAATCCGTATTTATTAGTTTACTTAAACACCTCTTGTTTTCTATTTCCATTACAGATGGTGTTTACTTGGTAGATACATTAGCTGGAGATCCAAAGGTTCTCCAAGCAGATACTGAAATGTATTGTGAGAAACTCCTGAAGAAATCATCATCTACCCTGACGTATTTTCCCTCCCTGGAGGAGGAAAGGTAATAGGGAGATGCTTTTCCTTCTGAAAGTTAGATCTTGTAACAGCTAGTTTGTTGGGTGTGCTTATAGTCTGTTTGTGGCCAGGTTGGAAATGTCTTAAAATCAGCGGTTTCTGATTTGAGTAGTTTGCATCCTGTAAATTGGAGAGAAACTGTAACTCCAAAACCTTCCAGAGAGTGGATGAGCATTGGAAGTGTTAGCACCTTCACCTACCTCCTTACACGACTGAACCAAGAGTGAATCTGGTGGAGGTTTATACCAGGTTCCAGCTCTGTTTTCGGTTGCCTTCCTTCCAAGAGTTATCTTGATAATTTTGACTATGGGTTCTTATAGAGCAGCTTTCATTATAGATGGTAGAGATGCTATAGATGCCAATGCTTTAGTGTCTGGTCCTGAGACACTTAAAGAATGGGTTGGAGATGACTAAATAAACTTATGAAAAATGCCTATGTTAGTCAACATATGGTATTTTATATTCTGGGAATTTTCTAGTTGATGAAAGGTGTTCTGGACTAGCTGTTACTGTGCTATCAAAGCAGAAAGTAGGTTAGATGAAATAAATGTTTCTGTGGAATTGAGTGGCTTGTCTACAGTTTAGGAAAAATATGCAGTAGTTTTCCAGAAAGATGTTCTTTCAGGAGGGGTAGCTTTGTATTTGAGGAGTGATTATGAGTAACTTTAAATACTCTTTTAATGCCCTCTAGTGGACTGTGTAGGGTTAAATACCAACAAACCTGAAAATGCAAAGATCCCTCCGTTCAAGGCTGTCCTTAGCTCAGCTTTTCATGCCTAGTTGCAATTTTTAAACTTCATTTACTCTTTAATTAGAAAGGAGGGTGGTATAAAATCCCAGGCAGTGCTATATGTATTCTTGCAATAGCTAGTCACAGCGAGATCAGTTAAATGTAGACTTTTGGCTTTTGATTCACAGCTGTCTTGATTTTGTGGCTTGTCGTCAGACTTTAATGTGTCACATGACTGATTTGAGTCTCATAGCAACAGATTACTCTTTGCATTCATTTAGTGCAGATCTAACCTAAGCTGCACTTGGATAGCTAGTCAAGGGCGTAAGCCATGGTAATGTTCCTACTCTGTCTTTTATTTCCTTATAAACTGTAAGGAATACTTGCATGCCTGTTGATACTATGTAATTAAAAATAAAGTAAATATAATAAGGTTGATGCCATCCCCAGTGGATATCTGAGCTAACAATCCCTGTTATAAACCCACAACCTGAAGGCTGAGGATTTTGGTATTTGGATAATCAGCTGTTGTTATTGTCCTTTTTTCCTCTGCTCAGCTGAATCAAAGCAGGTTTCAGGTGGCAGGTCCAGCAGCTGTGCACAATTACCTGACCAGAGTTAGGTAGCTGTCAGGCCACTTACTCAGGGCACAGAACTTTTTTGGTGGTTCCTAGTCTTTGCTCAAGCATTCAGGATCTGAAGAGCAAGGATTGTTGTAAGTCAGGATGAGAGTATGTGGGCAGAGTTCATAGAGAGACAGCTAGACTTGGCTGTACTAATGTTATTAACACCCATGAAAGTGCATATTCACTTACAAAACAAAAACACAGTCATAGCAGTAGGATTGGAAATAGGACTGGTCTCTTTGTTATGGTATTGCTCTCAGGTGTCACTATGACACTGATGCTGTTTTATTAGTAGCAAGAAAAGGAGGACCAGGTCCTCAGAACGTACTGAGGTTTCAGGATGTTCGTACCTACAGATTTCAGGCAGTTTTCAGTTTATTTCCAGGAGCCTCATTTTTGCAGAGATGACCCCAGGATTCTGTTACTGACAATCTAATGATACTGAATCCATATTCATACTACTCTTTCCATGCACCAAGATGTATTAAATGTATCACATGACTGATTAGAGTTTCACAGCAAACTCACAAATGGGTACAGTTAGAGAGGCACACCCACCCACACACACAATGGACCAGATTTTCCAAAGTACAGTACATACTGTGCTCAATTATGCATGATCTTTGCCTGCACCTAAACCTACATGAGAGCCTTTTCAATATTCATGTGGAAATCATCATCATCATCTCTATGCATAGAGAGCTGTTGGAGCACAGTAATTTTGTGTTTATGCATCACATCATTTATAGTGCAGTCTGAGAGGTCGAGAGCTGCATTCTGGTTTTAGCTTTCTCTGCAGTTTTACCACCTTGTGCCAATTATCTACCCTCCCTGTGCCTCACAGATAAACTGCCCAGGCACTGCCCTGGTGCTTTGATACTCCCTGTGCCCTGCGGCTTCAATCATTGTTTGCAAAACACCACAAATCCTCAGCTGGACGATGCTGTAAGATGGTGCAAGTTGTATTTGTTTTTATTTGATACAAATGTGTCTGCTCTTTCATAACACCATTTGTCTGCATGTGATGGATCGTGCTCTGTAACAGTGTTCAAAGGCAGGATATATACTAATCATAAGTCAGTATTAAGATCTTTGCTAACTTTACTAGCTGATTCCTTTTAAAATAACATTAGTTACTGCTAATATTGGAACATTATGTATATACCACTTAGTGTCTTGAAGTTAAAGGTTGAGCTTATTCCATCCATGTTATTAAAACAAGCCGTAAGTGCATCAACTACACACAACTCTTGCCAGCTTTGCACTACAAACAGCTTTTTTGTTTTTTAGGTTGTACTTGAAGATTCCTGTGTGTGTTTTGTCCCTGTCCAGCGAAATAATCCTACTTGCAAAATGTTGCTGTTAACTGATCCACAGGATAAAGAGACAGGTTAATCTTGGTCAAAATATTTTGAATTTGGAGTAGTTGGGCTTTCTTTAAAGTTGGTCTGCTGGTTTACATACTGAAGTATTAGTGCATTTGTTTTGAATCCGAAGCAGACTCCGAACACTGTTCAGGGATTTGTATGAGTGGGCTACTGATTTAGAAGGGAGGGATGACAATCAGGGATTTAAAAATTATCTGCATCGTTCTGCTACTGGTGGAAGAATGACTTTGGGGATATCCCATATTCTCTCTGACTTCATTCAATGGATAATAGTTTTCTTCAAGAGGATATTGTGAGATGTGGTGGATAGAACTATTGGATAGAACAAGAGCAAATTACATATATGTGAAATGGTATTAGGTTTTACTGATTTTTATTCCTATTATTTTTCCTGTGTGATGTCTTTAGTTCTAGGTTTAATTGCCTCCTATTTCTGGCACTGGCCTGCAAGTTGAACAGAGCACGCGCTCAGGAATGGAGTTATACCCATTTTATTTAGCATTTCTCCCAAAATTAGCTTTAAAATTTACTGGCTTTGCCTTGCTTACTACTCGTAATGTTGGTGTTTTCCAATTACAGCCATGTGTCATTCTGACAGGGATACACCGCAGTCCAGTTATAGGCAACAGAAATCAGTATGAGATGGCTGATGTTTCTTTCTCGTGAGTCACTGCTTGAATTATCAACAGGTTCTTAAGACTTGAGGTAGTAATTGTATCTAAGTTTTCTCTTCCTGCTGTGAGGGTCACAGTGTCTCAAAATATAGCCAAATTTCTTCCCAATTAATGTCAGGCAGGCGTGTGGGACTATATCTGCTATGTGAAAAGCTGCAAATGTAAAATAATTAACAAACCTCGATACCACTGTCAGTGACAGTAACGTTGGGTTGCGTGGTACCAAAGGACCAGTGTAACTCATGAAATAAAGTTTTGGCTGATTTGGAGCCATGGACTATATCATTTTTGAGCAACTACTATGAAGACATAAACTACGCATTGACCCATTATGCTATATATTGCTTAGATAATCCTCCAGAACACAGGAAGCCTTGACTCGATAACTGGTTAAACTTTGAACTCCTGAATGTTGCATGACACTAGTGAGATCTGTTACCAAAACCACATCTGACTTTTTTTTAATGAAAGGATAAGCTATAAATTTTTCTCGGAAGAAGTTTGCAACCAGTATTTTTAATAACACAACAAAGAAAAGGCTAAGCTTAGTCCTCTAGGTTCATTTCTTGGAGTGGCAGGTTGTCATCTTATACTCCTTGAACAGGCACTGTTAGTGTAACTAGGTATTCATTGGCGAATGTGGCATCACACTAGTGAGATCTGTCACCAAAACCACATCTGACTTTTTTTAATGAAAGGTACTGTTAGTGTAACTAGGTATTCATTGGTTCAGTCCAAAGCCTGGAACTAGGAAATTTCTTCCTAAGAACAAAAAACAGATTAAAGTCATCTGCGGATGAAGGTGAACTCTGGGGAACTTTCCAGCTCCTTTTACATACCCTTTCAATTGACAGCTCACTAATGTGCTGTGATTCACATAGTTTGAAGGTGGGGAAACTTTTCAAGATAAAAATGTACTCTTTAGACTACAGTTTATGGTCTCTCTAAAACTATTGAAATAGAAGTGCTTTCCTGGCATTAATTTATATTTCACATGGACATTTTTATGTAGAGGCACTGGTGTGCTAAAGGAAAGAAGCATGTACAGCAGAAGCCCGAGCTGCGCTGTGGTTGCAGTGGTGCGTACGTACTGACTTGCGCTCAAAAGAACGTAGTTAAAAACACCATTTAGTTTAGGTTGCTCAGGAGTCATACGAGTGCAGTGGAGACTACATTGTATGATAGTTATCTACACTCAAAGCTTCAATCTAGCAAGATAAGCTGCTACTTAGATTTTAAGCAACGAAGTGAGTTACTTCTGTAAACCCTTTAGCTTGTTTCACTGGCCCATCGTCACAGAGAGAGTCCCACAGAGATCAATAACTCTAGGTATTTAAGCAAGACCTGCTTCATCTGGCTCTTAATATTGCCTTTTGAAAGTATGATTTAAGGCTTTTTCCTGGAAGTCCTCTGTTTCTGGACTTTACAAGCTATAAGCTTGTGGCCAACATTAATAGTTGTGGAAGGTATAATCCCAGAATTCCAGAATGGTTAAGGTTGGAAAGGACCTCCAGAGATCATCTAGTCCAACGCCCCTGCTCCAGCAGGGACACCTACAGCACATGGCACAGGGTGGCATCCAGGCAGGTTTTGAAGATCTGCAGAGAAGGAGCCTCCACAGCCTCTCTGGGCAGTCAGTGCCAGGGCTCTGTCACCCTCACAGGAAAGAAGTTCTTCCTCACATGGAGGTGGAACTTACATGTTACCCCCTGTCCTGTCACTGGCCACCACAGACAAGAGTTTGGCCACATCCTCCCTACATTCTCTCCTCAGGAGTTCATACGTACTCATCAGATCTCCTCTAAGTCTTCCCTTTTCCAGACTAAACAGGCCCAGCTCACTTAGTCTTTCCTCATTCGATAGATGCTCCAGTCCTTTAACCATCTTTGTCGCCCGACTCTGGACCCTCTCTAGAAGCTCCACATCCCTCTTGTCCTGGGGAGCCCAGAACTGCACGCAGTACTCCAGGTGCGGCCAACCCTCCCTTCCTATGTACATTGGACTTCTTTTTTTAAAAAAAGAAATTATGGTGAATCGTAGTAAATTTTCATTGGTTCTCTGAAGTCTGCTTGTGTGTGTATATCTGAGTATAGGTATTTTAAATATTTTACTCAAATATGTTTCTCATGCTTTAACAGATTGGGAATCGACCCTTGGGGCAGAAGGCTCTGTCATGTCACAAGTCCACCTGGGTTTGCTTAGCTATCTCGCCCTTCGTTCTGACCTGTAAACAGATCAGGTAGTTTCAAAACAAATTTTTAAGGGGAAAAATTTGCTGTGTTGCTTTGTTTCCTTTGTTTTTATATCTTTAATAGATAACTACTGCATATACAGATAAACCAGTTTTTATAATGGTTAAATACAATAACCACAGTAATATGCCTATTTTTACACAGTTCCTGAAACCAGTGTTGTCAAACTAACTGTTTATGTTTTAAATTCCAATAGTTTAGACTCTGAAAAAAAATACAAATTTTGAAAAACTGAATGAATCTTAATAGTTTAGATAGAAGTTTACCTGTGAAGAGACATAAAGTTTTATTCTTGGGCACAGGTTAAAGAGAAGTTGATTGCAATGCTGAGATTTATGCCTGATCACCTTGATCAGGTAGATTGTCCAGAAGTGATGCTTAAGCTTGTGCTCTGAAATGGCCTGTGTGCAGCAAAGAGCAAATGAATGTGACAGCTTTTCCAGAGGCCTTGGTCTTGGTTGGGAGCATTTTTAATTTATTTGTGAAGGGCTGTGTGTTCTGTTACTCTATCTGTACGGGTATTTTTATGAGAATGTAAATTGGGCTGTAAGGGCCTACAGAGCATAGCATGGGTGATTAACATTTTTATATCGCTAAATAAACATACTCCATTGTGGCATTTTCTGCATGCTGGATATAATAATTTACAATAACTGCTAGATGCTATGGAACATTTATCACAAGACATTTGCAACAAATCATTGAGTAAAACTTGAATTATTGCAAAAAAATGTAATTGGTTGCAGGAAAGATATCTTAGATACTTGAATGGCTGTCATTGCTGTAGCATCTGCAGGCCTCCTATGCTTTAATGCATTTATTTGCATAAGACTCTTAAGAAAGAAAAAAATGCTTTTCTTTTGTGTTATATATAGGGGATGGGGAGACACAGCTACTCAGTGTAGCAGTGGGCATTGCAAAATGCAGTTTGACTTCTGCATCTCTGAACTTGCTCCATTATCAGAGGTGACCTAGACACTGTTGTGTGGAATTTCCTGTCAGGGTGATTTACTATTCTCCTTCCATGGTGGAAATGTGCCCAAAGTGACCTGTAATCTGCCGTGTGCCATCAATCGGAAATACTTCCAAAATTAGGGAAAAGATAATGATGGAAGAACTGGTAGATCTGGTACTTAGCAGACTAGCTCAAATTCCATTTTTTGCACCTTTTTATATAGTACTTTGATTTAGGTTGTGGTTGTGTGTGAGGGATGGATTTCAGCAATTTAGATGAAAACTGAGGAGGAAGAAATATCAAGCTGGACATCGCTCTGTTTTTTTTATGCTTTACTCACAAATGCAAAGTCCTGATGCACACATTTCATTCAAATAATTTCACACTGGTGAGTAGGCCTTTTTGGCCAGTAAAAATACAGACTGGATTGAGAAGGATGACATTTGCCCAGGGGATGGAAGCGTTTCATAGTACAGTCATGATGAACAGGGTTCAGGTGATGTATGTAACTTACTGATTGGAAATAACTTTATCTTTTTGATCAGGCGGATGTTACCTTGTGTCTTGGAGGAAAGAATAATAAGGCTGGGAAAGGAGAGTGAAGAAAACATGTGCTCGCACAAAACATGTTTGCATTTGAAATAGCATTCCTCAGAGCTGATTATAAAATGAAAATGAGAGCGTGGGGAAGCATGAATGGGTTTAACTGTGAACCAGATGTTGACTTGAGAAATGATAACAAAAAAGTACATATGTTTTTGTGAAATCTGGAGAAATGATTTTTCCTTCAAGGAAGACATCTGTATACATAAGGTTGCTCAAGTAATGTGATGTGACAGTTGCTATGTCAACTAGTGTTCTCCCCCACACACATTTAAATTATTGAATATCACAGTAATTGCTATAAAAGTAGCTCCTTGGACCATGGTGATGCATCCTTCTATTTTCATCAAAGCTTTTTCAGACTTTTCTGACCTTTGCTATGTGCTTTGTATGTGCCTGGACTATGTGCCACATCTCTGTGCAGTCCCCACTGCAGTCAGCATCTGGCTGCAAAATATTTAACAAACTGGATCTGGGGCTATAAGCAGGTGTCTGCCCTTGCGTGCTATAGTTTCTTCATGATTAATCCAGTGCATAAAGTGTAATACTTTTTGGCACTTGCTTTAATAATTTATTCAAAATATAAGTTAGCTAAGCAGAATCTCCAGCCTGAAAGCCAGTGGGAGCTGGTAAAGGTTGAGGCAAAAAGGGAAACTAACCTGTGCACGTTAGAAACATTTGTATAACCTGAGGCAAAAGAGGTAAATGATGAATCCTATTAAAGCTGTTTCACTTGCTTGTGTGTAGATTTGTCTCTAACTGTTAGATGGCTTTTAACTTTCTCATGTTAGTCTGTAGCTGGATAGCTTTGAGAGCTGGTAGACAGCGTGCCCTGTTAGGAATTGAGATGTTTGAACTCCATCCTGATCTTTGCCACATATTTCCTATATTATATTTGATTTCTGCCTGAAAAAGAGAAGGCAAACTGCACTATTTAAAGGTAGTAAATATACTGGTGTTCTTGAGCGCTCCTGGAATTGTGGCCATGTAGGTGGATGTCACCACTGTGCAGATAATAGTTCTTTTTACTGCAGTGTTTGCTGCTTGATGTGTCAGTCATCATAAAAGACTTAATGCCTGCCTTTATTTTAAAAACAAATCTAAGTCTTTAAAAACTGATACCCTTTGAACTGCCTCTGTGCTAAAAGTTTTCCTTCTGATCAGCACTTGGGAGCAATTTCAGTCTTACTACTTTGATCTTTCTCCTGTAAATCTAGTGGCAAGAATGAATTCTGTAGATAAAGGAAGGGAGTTGGTTTTTAAATACTTGCTTCTGGATATGTGAAGAATTCAGGAAGGGTGGGAACAAGTGGAGTGTAAGCTCTGCATAGTACTTAAGCAAGTCCAAATATATTTATACTTCAGGTTGAAAGTTTGTGTTTTTTTTTTTTTTGTGTGTTTTTTTTTTTTTTTTTTACAGATCTGTATGAATATCTGCCCTTTGTGCAGATACATGCATTTGAACTGGAAATGTGCATTTGAACTGTGTTCTGTCCATGCAGAAAATTTAGGATCTGCAGTCTAAAGGTACAGGTACGCAGAAACTTTATCATGTGGGCAGCCAAAAAGGCGTTTGATGGAATGGATATGAAAACTTTGAGGCTTGAATGACATGGATGCAAGCATGGGCATGTGTGTGTGTGTACAGCTGAGGATCTCAGAGAAATTAATTTTTAAATTGCAGAAAGTGGCTCTGTGTCCCAAATGCCACTCAGTTGTATGCAGTACTATCGAGGTATCACCCAAGAAGTGCCTTATTCCTGTGGCCCAAGGGTTGTCCTACTAAAGGTAGATTGGTTCATAGAAAAATTGCTTTTACTTGATGCTCCATTCAGTGTTGCAAGGTGGATATAAAGGGACATGGAGATGTTATGGAAGCCCTGCAAAGCCAAGGGGAGTCGGCAGGAGGGAGAGGAGAGGGGGCTGTGAGGCTGCCCATGGAAGGGTGCAGGGTCGCCTACCTGTCTCCAGCTGATCTCTACCTGTATTCTTCTTTTTGTAGTTTTGGCAGTTTATTTGAACCAGTCTTGGTGGCCAGTTGAAGATGTGATAAAGACAGCTGATCCTTCTAGAGATGGGCTAATTTTGGTAAGGATGCTGCTCTAAACATTTGCCTTCACCCTGGAGCTAGGGCAATCAAACACAATTCTCTGGTCTACCTTAGCTCATGTTTTATAATTTGTGGGATCCGGGGTACCTGTCTTACCAAGTACTTCAGATGTCTCCCATTGCACAGTGACAACACTGACATGCATGTTCACCCTCTCTAAGCCATTTCCTGTCATGCAATTTATGATTCATCTGTGGGATTTATTCTCTGTGTTTTTACTTTGCCCTCACTGCCAGCTAAAGAAATCATCAGGTGAACAGAATTACTGCATTAGCAATAACTCTTCACACTAGTGCTGCTTGTCTGTCTGAAAGGAGGTGTTTACCAGCCTTTGGAACAATGTCTTATCTAGCTATTTACTTTTTTTTTTTGTCTTGGAGAGTGTGTTTATATTGTTTTTTTTTTTTTTTATTGAACTGTTATTTAATAGGTTTTGAATGTGTAATTTAATAGATTTTAAATTTGCATTTCTTTTTCAAAATAAATAATCTTAGTAGGATACAACTATTTTTTACATGGAACAGTAGAAAAAAAAATATTTGTATTATCCTGTCTGGACCAAATCATGAAATATTTTCTCCAAGTTTCATGCACATGTTCCCTGACCACTTCCTTCCCTGCCCAAGATTTTGAAGCCTTTCATGAAAGGCAAAACACACTTTTTTTGCTTCATTTGTCTTTGCTCTGTTTTTGTTTATTCTCTAAGGTCCAGACATTTGCAGAAAGGATTGTCCGCTTTGTTCTGAACCACGTTATTTTGGGAATGCTGGAAGGGAGTTCAGCTAATGATGCATTCTTTCTCCCTCACTCTGCTACTGAGTGTGCCAAGATACTCTGGAGAGATGGTGAGGCTGTCGCATTTTATACAGTCAAGATGAAAGGTAAGGTCATTTTAGAGACAAATTCCCATTGGCTCCTCAAGCCTAGGAATGTGGTGCTCTTGTTTGTCTTCCTGCCTCTTATTTACATTTTTATATTGAATCTCCCTCAGAGTGAATCTGGGAAACAAACCTTACCAAAATTTGGAATCAATCCATATTACTTTCATTTAAACATGATGTCTCCAAGTTCTATTCTCAGTTACACTGAGTGAGCTGAGGTACTGTTTTATTCAAATAAAATATGTTTTATTGCAACCAAGTAAAAGGTTGTACATCTAGGAACAAAGAATGCACGGCCTACTGAAGGAGTGGAGGACTGTATTCCGGAAAGAGGGATCTGAATGAAAAAGGTGCACTGTTTATATAGCTAAAACAGGGGATTGGGAGTGGCCGGAGGCAAGAAATGGTAGTATTCTTGGATGTGTAAGAAACACTTGTTGCTGGATCAGTCCTGGAATGCAGTATCTAGCATTTTAGAAGCATTATGATGATTGATTGATTTCATTGTTAATGGGTTATCTGGTGTAGAAAAGAATCAAAATGTACTGGATGCTTTAGGGGTGCTTGCCAAGATAAACCTTTGTGAAGGGTTTTTTTATTTCTTTTTTATAAGACTTTGTATTAATGCAGATATATTGCTACTGGCTACTCCAATGTAGAAAACACCTCATTAGAATAGCTCCAGATTTGCAGTTGCATCTTGCCTTTATTCAGGAGCTGGTTACCTATCTGTGTTAAAGACTCATGGGTGTCATCCTGAGCACTAGCAGCTTAAGCATAGAGAACCTGGTATCTTTGCAGGTAAAAATGCTGCTGAAGTCAACAGTCAGAAACCATCTGACATAAGAGTGGAGGGGAAGAAACAGGCTGAGAGCTGTGTAAATGTGTGTTGCTTTGCATTGCAGAGGACAGTTTCAAGTTGCCATCCCTGGTAGAGTCTTAAGGGGCAGCAGCCCTAAGAGATGTTTTGCTTTTCTGCTACCTTGGTAGTAAAAGTACCTTGTTCACACTGAGGTGCAGCTTGTAGTATTCCACTCTGTTGGTGTAATGCTACCGTACAGTCAGTGATGAATCATGTCTTAGCCTATTAATAATCTTGTCTGTATCTGTGAATATGCTGATGAGCTCTTTTATAATTGGGAAACACTTCTATTAGCATCATACGTTTTCCTTTAAGACCATAAATATTTCTGAGCAAAGACTTCGGAGAGAAACGCTTGTATGGGCTGTAATGATTCATGCTTCAATGAAATAAATGTGCACAGTAGTCTGGTATGGGTGGAGTTTTAGCCAAGCTGAAGCTGTTTCTATGTAAATTGAGAGTCACAGTTTGATTTTAAACCAGGTCCCCATAAAATACAGATTCTTTGAGTCCAGCTTTGTCAGCATCTGTCTTTTGTTGCCAGGGCTCTTTTATTCTGGGCAGCTATATTTATTAGTCTTTGGGTTGTGTCACAAAATACTGCAGACTTTTGCCAAAGCCTTTTTGGGAAGCCTGAAACTGATTGTTTTTGCCTTTCTGCTGTATGTGTTTGGAAAATAATTCCCTTCTGAGGTTCTGTGATGGCAATTTCATACCAACCATGCCCCGGCTGATCCTATTCTCTGTGTATTGTATAACACGCATGGATTTTTTAGGCCCCAAACAAGCTCAGCTAAATAGCTTTTTTAGCCTAATGTATTCTTTTTCCTTTTTGGTCAGAACGTTTAGGAGGGGCAGCTTTGTGTACAGGACACTATATGATGCTGCATCTCTTGTTGCGACTTCTAGAGCTAGGCAGTAATAATTTGCTGTGCCCACCACGAGATTGTGATTCTCTTTGTTTCTATGCTATGCAATTATGTGGCCATTCTCCTTGGTTTTGTATTCTTCACGAGGTAGTTGACATGCTGACATTGTATTCAACTCTGTATTTCTCATTTGTGAATTTTCTACTATGCACTGTATGATGCACAGAAAAAAAAAAACACCCAACCCCCCCAGCAAAACCCACATGCTTCAGTTGAGCCAAATAAGCCAGAACGGATCTGCGGAGCGTGGTGATTTCAGACAGGAGTCATCCAGGTGAGTCACAGAAACAGGTGACCAAGATGGAGACGGTTTGTTTTATCTTTGCTACAGATTTAGACCAAATTTTCACTGGAATCCAGGGATTCCATTTAGCCAGCATGGCAACTTTGTAAAGTCTTACCCATTTGGTAGTTAGTAGGTGGTCTGTGCAAAGTGCCCTTGATGATGTTGCTGTGGTTCCACACATCTGCCCCTCTTAGGAACGCCCTTCCTTGGACCTCCTCTGGCAGCCCTGGCAGCGAGGGCCGTGCGGCGCCGAGCACCTGCCCTGCTCGGAGACACAGTAAGTGCAAGCCAAGTTTGTGGGGCAGCTTGGCAACTCCTGACACTGGCCACCCTGCACCTGTTGTGTAGGTAAACAGAAGATTCATTCTTCAAGACTATCACCTTTCATGAGCATTGGACACCTTTATTAAAGGAAAATTTATTCATGACTACACAGATCATCACCCTAACCTCTCCAGCATGTGCTTAGTCCTGCCCAATTTCAGGCATGCAGCATTTACCATGGAGTGCACTAAAGATTGATGAGACGTACTAAGCCACTAATGAGGCTGATAAGATACTTTGTCACATGCCAAGATAAATGTCGCCAATTTTATCTGTGTCAGCAGCTTCCAGATTACACAGCTAAGGAGTTCAGACCTCACTGAATGTATCTACTTAAAGGTAAAATGGAAAATGACAGAGTTCCTTGTCCCTCGAGACATGTTGGCTTTAATGTCTGCATCTTTCTTGGCAAACAGCAGCCTGCAACTCTTAAATATTTGGTGGAAGACAAAACTAAGATTTTTCAATAGATACATTGGTTTCTGTTTTATATTTCTTTTGAATATTCTTTTCGGCTTTTTTTTGTTGTTGTTGTTCTTGATAGGCTTTAATTTTTGTGAAAATCTCAGAATGTGTTTTGTGTAGAGGATTAATGACTAAACTTATTGACAAGTTTTTTTTTGTACAGTTGGACCTTAAATCTCCATTTTTTTTTCTATGTAATGAGGATTAGTAATCATTGGAGATGTGTTTTTACTCACATCAGTGAGCAGTAGTCAGGAGACCGTAGAAGATGCATCATTAACATAAATCAGTAAGGATGCCATAAGTCAAGAGTGTCTTTGTCCTTTCAAAAATAATACAGAAGAAAACACCCTTTATAGATGAACAATCTCAAATTTTCTACTCTTACACATTATTGTTTCTACTATACATAGGAGCTACCAAGTCATGGGCCAAGGTCTTCTTTGGTACAAGGAGCAAAAGAGTCAGAATGCTGGGGCTTGTTGCTTTCGTGCTCTTTCTGTCAAACACAGTAAAAGAGGAGAGAAAGATGGAATTTTCTGTGGTATGAGTTAAACCAGCCTTTAAACCAGGCTTTAAAGCATGGAGCTGAACCAGGAGTAAATGCCTTTTGGGCTTCTCATTCATTCTTTGTAGGTGATGCATAAATCACCCTTCGGGAACACCTGACCACACAAAAAATCCAAGTTAAAGTCAAGTAGATAGTGAAGCAGCCCTGGCTCCCATCTGATTTTTGGCTACTCCAAACCTTTGCAAAAAAGCCTGGTGGACCTGGCTGCTGCAGTGGGAAGTAGATGTGCCTGGGGATGCTGCTTGGGCAGGGCCATGTGCTGTCCATCCTCCCTTCTCATCCCTCGCTTCCAGTGGCACCGTAAGCTACAGGCCTGATTTTGCAGTGTTTTCCTGTTTGCTTTCAGTCTTGCCCTTTTCCATGGACAAGAGCAGTGCAGACCCAGGCCTGTTACCGTGTGAGCTGCCTTGAGCCAGATCCGATTTTGGGAGGGAAGAGACAAATTCTTTTCCTCACTGTATTTTTCTGTTAACAAAATGTGACACAACCTTGTGGGCTGTTTATTGAAATGGAATAGTTAACATTTACATAGACAACACCTGAGTGCTTCAGACATCATAATGTATTTTATTTAAGAGGGTCTTTGGAAGTGATTGCCCAAGCTGAAAACCATTTCCCACTGTTCTTCTTTACAAGCATTTGCAGATTTCTTTTACTAATGTGGTGGTTTAGATGGTTTTTCTCTAGAAATAGATCCCCAGACTATATACTTTTATTTTCAACTGATTACGTACATTTCTTCTAGGAAAAAGGAAGAAATTGGAATTGAAACTAACCTGACTGACAATTAGCTAAAATTTTGTTGGCTAATTGTTTTCTTTCTCCATCTGTTTTCTAGCAATAATATTTTTAATAAGCATTTCTGGAGCAGGCCGAAGGTTCTGGCTGTAATAAAAACTAAATGACTACATACCAGTCAAGACATGAATTCATTTAATTTTATTGAAGCCAGAACCTTTGTTCCCCTTCTCACATACAGACTCCCACAATGGCTCGACCTTGGGCTCTATTCAGCAGAAACACTCCCCACCCTTTACCCAAGTGCTCAGCCCGCAGAGGG
>NW_010586157.1:143731-154710 GCF_000705375.1 Tinamus guttatus
TTCAGCAGGGAAACAGTCACTCTCCATGACCTTGTGTTGTCTGGGGCCGTTGGATGTGGACACAGCGGTGGGTTTTTTTCTGGTTTGTGGCTCTTCGGGAATGCTAATGGCTGTCTGCTTTCCTGCCCTTGTAATATCTGCTTACCATTTTGCTGGCTCATAGTTGGTCGTTTGGCACTCGTGAGCTAACCAAGCAGATCAAAGGCCTTCAAAGGGCAGACCATATAAATGCTTCCATGGCCAGTGCCCTGATTTTTCACTGTCTACTCCCTCACCCCAAAACTTAGGCTATCCCTGTGTTTCAGCAGTGAAACAAACTTCTAAACAGATTGCACGGGAGTGCAGTGGTCAACTCCAGGCCACCATTAGCTTATGATAACCTCTTTGCTGTTGGATGGGACCTAGAGGCAAAATGTGCTTTGTTCTGAATGTTTATTTGTTTATTTTATTTCAAACGGCCCTTGGCTAAGACTTCTCTAATGTTTTCCCATGGACAAGGTGAAGAATGGCTTCATGGTTGCTTTTTTGCAATGCCTTTAGACTTTGCAAGTCTTTGTCTTCTCAACACAGAATTAGGAGAACAGACATAAATCAGGTCCTGGGATTGCTGCACAACAGTCTTATAAGGATTTATAGGAGTCAGACTGCATGAGATAGTAATGAACTTATAAGGACACAGGCAGGAATTCTTAAAATATTGACTTCATGAGGAAAAGTTTGTCCCTTTCTTAGAATGTATGGTGCAACCCTGCTGGAATGGAGCATTTCTGCTGGGCTGGCAACTAACAATGGGGCTGGGGATGCACTCAATTCCTTGGCTAATGAAAAAAGAATAACTACACATCATGTCTTGCAAATATTGAAAGGTTATAAACAGCACCACAATCCATCCTTTTCCAACAATGTGCTTGAACATGTGTTTGAAGTTAAGCGTGCACCCTGCTTGAGCAGGGCTAGACCAAGCCTAGATGTGAAGGGAATGGTTGGTTATGTAGCTACGTGCTCTGTCGTATGGCTGGGGATATGACGGGATATATGACGTGGATTCCTGCTAAGTGGAGAGCAGCTGCCTTGACAAATCCGTGTCTAGACCTGAATATATTGATGTGTGTTTTGGTGAACTTGTATGCCAGGAAAAAGAGTGTTCAGTCAGACCCTGCAACTAGCAGCAAGAAGTACTCCCTTCTCCTGGAACTGAAATAGTCTTCCATTTAAGATAACTATGTGAATGAGATAAAAAGAAAATAGGTCACAGTAAGAGTATTGATACAAACTTGAGACACTGAAAACTAGATAAGGTGGCACATTAGGTAGTGCTGTAAGAGAGAAAACCAAGGATGAGACTTAACCAACAAAGTAAGAAAATGTCATCTTTCAGCTTTTTCCTGGCATGAAGGAACCATTTCTATTCAAACCGTCACATACCCTGAGATAACATGCAGAGAATCTTCATAGATATCTTTAAATATTAAAAAAAAAACATCATCAAGAGGTGAGTTTTTTTTCCTATATGTAGGCAGATGGAACACTAGTAGCAATCATTTATTTGGGGGTTAAATGCTTTTATTTCCAAACAGTTGGGGTTCTATTTTTTAGTGGCATTTTGTAATTTAAGGAAGTTGTACAAAGAGTTCCCAAAACTTGCAGTTGGGCCCTGAGTTTTTCAGGGTGAACACTGAAAGTTTGGACCCTGAATGTCTGTTCTTAATTAACTTTCTCTTGACTTCAATTTGAGTTTACGATGCATGGTTGCAAAATAAATCCCTTGGTGCTGGAACTATTTTTTGGACAGTTTTAATTGAGAAATAGTTCAGTTTAATCATCTGGAGTCTTATACTTGAGTGTATATTTTGTCCTTAAAAGAACATTTAGACTCTTACGTCATGTCCCCATGATTTCAAGTGACTGACTTAATGTATTTATTAGCAAGGACTGTGCTTGAATAAAAGCCCTAATTTAACATGGATAGTAGTTCAGGCAATGGACATATATACAAGATAAGATACCATGTTTTAACTGGAATTAAATGACTTACGAAGGAGCAGTTTTTGCTTACTACACCATTCATTTGATAGGAAATGCCCTCAGTTGTGGTGGTCTCCTCTTCTGGCACAGAGATCCTGGGAGGGGGTGCAGTCAGGGATCTGCTCCCAGTTTTAGGGGCATAATCCCCATACTTTTTATGTGGATCCCTTCCCAGTGAAGGTTTGAAGATGGCTCCTGGGAATGTGTTGGCAGGTAAAAATAACTGAAAGAAAGAAATATTCTTTTGAGGAATTTATGGTTTAGAGTAGATTTGGGGTTAAAATACTACTGGAATATGGGATATAGGTGTATAACTTTCTGACCGGTGATTGTGTAGGTAGGATGAAACCGCAAACAACAGAGCTGGTCAAGAGCCGTGCTCCATGGTATCATTGCACCAAGGGATGCAGGGGCTGGCGCACACACGCCTCTTCCCTGCAGCCAGGATGAACCGCTGGCTTCCATCCTGAAAACATCACTGGAGTTTCCTCTGGCCGCTTTTGCCGTTGTCCGCTTGCATCATGCACCGTCTGAATGGGCAGGCTGTGCTGTCGTAAGAAGAGTTTAGGTGGGGTGGTGTGCCGGAATAATCTAAGGCTATTGGGATTACTTTTGGGAATATTTATCCCTCTTTAGCTGTAACCCAGTTATGTTTTTTCAGCTAACTTGCGCATGTTAATCAAATATGGTCAAAATGCCCCAATATGGTCATCTCACCTGATTGCCATATATGGCCATTTTGCCCATACTGGCAAATGCCCAAATATGATCAAAAGGCCCCAATATGGCTGTCCCACACCTGGTTGCCATATTGGGGCATTTTGACCATATATGGTAAAATGCACATATTTGCTGCCAGTGTTGGATACTGTATTTGTCCAGTCAAAGTACAGAGGAGGTGGCCTAGGGATGAAAACGCTGCGGGATTTCTGTAGGTCTTCTGTGGGTGAGGAAGCGTTAGGGATCGGCCGCCCTATTTCTGCTGCTGTGTATCAAGGTAAAACATTTGATGTGGCAACATCAGGTAAGGGTCACATATAATGAATAAATTTCAATATAGTCTTGGTAGGATTTTCTTAGCTCTGTGCACGCACCTGAACTGAAAGATAATATTGTTAGCATGCTCTTGAGATATTTCTTGAGATATTTAGAATTTTCCTGCCAAGGTAGGCCAATATTTACGTAAGACAAAGAGAAACACAAAATTCAGACTGCTATTTAGCATCTTACATTCTTATTGCACTATCTATAAGAAATAGGGCAATGTTATTGTATTAGACAGTGACAAGCACCACACCTGAGCTCTGCTCGTTCATCCTGTCTTGTCAGCACTTGTTTCTTTATCAAAACATTGACTATCTCTGAACATTTGCTACTTTTAAAAACTTATTAAATAGTTGTGTATCCTCTGTGTTTTGGGGTTATGGCTTTGGTAGGAACATTTACAGAAAATATCCTTGCTAATATTCTTTATAAAACTATGTAATTCAGAAGCAAATGTTTTTTTAAACAAGTATGTTGTTCCATATGTTCTGTAGAGATTTTTCAGTTATTTTGGGGGGTTTTCTATCAAATATGGCTTTGCAATCATTTCCTACTAAGTATCAACAGACTTTTAATTGCCTTTTCTCTCTCTGTCTCTCTCTCTCTCTCCTGGTCCATATGTGCCACTGAATGTATGTAAATGTATCCCAGGAGCTCCTAAGATATTGCTGCCTCTAAATTCAGAAAAGAATAGTATTGACACCATTCTTTTGCTCAGTTCAGCAAAACCAGATTCTCCTTTTGCAAGCATCACATGATTTAGACAGTATGGTTAGGAATGCTCTGCTTATTTATCACTAGATTCATGTTGCAAGATTATGCTTTTCATCTTGGTTCCAAGTTAATAGCAAAAAAATTTAACTTGTATCTTATGCTAATTAGGATTTCTGTGTGAAATTTTAATAAAAATACTGTAAGTTGAATTTTGACCATAGTAAAGTCACTGCCTTTTTAAATCTTTCTTTGGAACTGCAGTGGTTGGACAGAGGAATGCAACCTTTTGCTCTAAATTTCTGCTCTGAATGTGAGCTGCTTTCTCTAGCATTTTACTTCATGTGGTATCAATACCTAAAAGGGAGTAAAAAGTTTGCTTACCAAATATCTCCATTTTGGTATGTTACTTTCAGTAGTTTTTACTGAATTACTTAATATAGATTATATTCTTGATAAAATTAATGACTTTGATCTGCTCATTACTATAAGGCAAATGTTTACACACCAGAATTGAAATTTACATTTTGACAATCAATTATTTAATTTAAGCGAATGTTGAAGATGAATGACCATCTCAAATCATTTGGCACTGTGATGGATGGCAATGGAAAGAGGAAGCATGAAGAAAAGTCTGGTGATTACAGGTGGCTGTCTTAGTTCTTGAGTTGGTAGAAGACTGATGAAAATTCAAAATCCCCATTTGTGATCCATTTGGCCTTGCAACATATTCCTTCTTTTGACTCCTCAGACATCCTAGAAAGTCTCTACATAGGAAATTTCAGTTTGATAAGGTAAGCGACTCAAAATGTAATAGTTTATCCAAATTGTACTAATATTTTAAGTACACAGACTGTGTCAGGAGTCTGTGGCAGTGTGTTTGTAATGGAAGCTGCATGTTTGACATGCTATTCCTGTCAGCTGTTCTTATTTCATGAGCCCCCACCAGGGAAGCAAATTATCCCCAGCAGCAGAATGCAAGGTAGAAGCAGAAAACTGCTTGGCCCAAGAACAATCTGATAGAAATTTTCTGTTCATAAATTAGAAATTGGAGTAGCATTCTTGATGATCAAAGCTGGGAGATACTGAAATGGCTTTCCTTGCAGAGTCGTGAGGGCAAAAAACTCGCGCTGTGATTAATCTAGAACCTGACAAGGGCCTGGAAGCAGTTTGGAAGTGCAGTGGCTGCAGAAGTGACAGCTTGATGGCCCTGTAAGTCCTTTCAAGTCCTGTACTCTGCACTCACAAGAAAGTCACGTAGACCAAAGTAGATGGACAGAATTTGCTCGTGCCCATTCCACCTAGATTTTCTGTAAAAGGCCCAGCTAAAAGTGTCTTTTCAAAACATTGAAAGAGAGAAAGAGAAAAGGATGATCAGAGGAGAGGATGTTTCCATAGGATGTTTCATCCTCAGAGAGGATTTCCAAGCTAGGTATACTCCCTCTTCCATTGTGCTTCCCACTCATTCATGCTTTTGCCCCTTGGTTTCTCTTGTTCAGTTGGCCAGAAATTCCTGCAAACTTATTCTGAGGAGCAGAATCGACTGTGGGAGGTGGAAGCACCAGGAGCCTGGAGCCAAGGAGTGGATATATGGTTAAAAATTCAGATGGAGTCAGCCCTTTGAGAAAGTGAGTTAAATGAACAGTGTGAATTTAGCCATGCTAGTTATATGAAGATAAGCATTAAAATCAAAGCTTAGGAAGAATCAAAGAATGAGCTTTTATATTCTTTGTGCATACTGAAACTTTTGAGTGCGCAGTTCGGTTCATTGGTCCTTTTCCAGTAAACAGGACCATTCTTCGAAATTATGAGGTAATGAAACTGAGAGGCAGAGCATCTGAGAGGTACCGAACAAAGCAAAGTCCTGGCATAACGTGGCTGTGAGTCCCCTTGCAGTGTGCTTTCAACAGGGCGGAAGCTAGCTCAAAAAGAGTTCTGTTGCACAACACCATGTCTGGATTAGAGAGAGGGTTTGTTTCTCTCCAATTATTACAAGGAGAAATTTGGCTAATGGGCAATGTGTTTAATTACCTTCGGTTTGCTGCCAAAACCATTCTTGGGTGGAAACACAAACATTTTCGTTACGGCATTTGGAAGATTCAAAGTACTGTCCTAGGGGGTAAATCCTGCTTGCTGGGAGCATTTTTGCCTCCTTCACAGCAGGTAGCAATCGAGTAGCAAAGCTTTCTGGTGGTTCATGTGGGGATCTTGCTGACCATGTCTGTTCAGCTGGCCTTGGGACCCAGCCAGACCCCTCCGCTGCCTGCGCACAAGCTGTGATCAGCATTGGGTCCCCAAAGAAGGGCACACATTGTCCTTGCTGCACTTCCAGCAAGGAGAGCTGCCGAGCACATTGCTCCCAAGCCTTGCCACATCTGTCTTGCTTTGTACTGGCTTGGGGACCTTCAGCTGAGACACTGCATTTCATCCTGTCTGCAGAAACCCCACAGGAGAGTTGAGCCAGAGTCTTGCCCTGGGCTGGGTTCCTCTGAAGCCATTCATTATATTTATGTTTCGCATGCTTTAAACCAACAAAAACTGGCGTTGCTCTTTCCTTTAATCCATCTTGCTCAGTTCAGTTTATTATGGCAATTGCACGGAGGTGTGATCAGATTAGGAAACAGAAAGCTCGTGGAGGAGAATATACTTTTTTTAGTATTGTAATTTTATATAAAAACAAACAAGCAGGAAAAAAAAAAAGAAAAACAAACAGAAAAGATCTGAACTCATAAGTAAATCCTATCTAAATGGCTGCCATTAAAAACTACAAGTAAGGCTTGGGAACTGCTTTGACCATTTCTTCAGGTAATTGAGATATTTCTATTTACATAAGGAAGAAGGAGGAAGTCTTCTTCTATATAAACTAGAAATTGGGATCTTTCATATATAAACTGTGAACCTCAGTGTGATCTTAATATAGGAACAGAGCAGAAGCACATGGACCTGCCACTAAAATTCATAATTAAAAAATCTGCCTTCTAAATGATATTCAGTCTGGTGCACAGCTCATTGGGGATCATTTTCTTAGACACAGAATGTGCTGAGTAGACTTTATTTCATCTATCTTCAGAGGAAAATCAACTTACTGTAAAAACAGTGTTTAAAACGTGTAGGTGAGAAATACAGCTATTATATTTGTATTACATATGGAATCTGCTCATGTGCTTCTTGTGCTTATATTATCCCAGTACTACATATGTCATGCACCAGGGAAATATTAAAGAGCAGCACAGAAAAAGTAACACCTGTTAAATGTAGGGAAGAGTTTCCCTGTTTTTGTTTGGTCCTAAAGTCAATGTTGTGCCTGCATAATTCCCTCTGATAGCTGGGAATAACAGGAGAATTTTCCGTGGCTTCATACTATTGGATAATACTCGAAAGAGCAGAAGTATTTTTGAGTGGAAGTCCTTTATCACTTGCTCTCCTGGAGGATCCTTCTTGGTGCTCACCATATATGCAGAGAGAAGCTTGTGTTGCCGAAGTAGTGATGTGCACGGTGAGGAAAACGCTGTGGGATCGCATTGAACTTGCTGGAGTTGTCCCTGTTCCATATGCACGCGGTCAGTTGGATCTTTGTGGGGGGTTTGGGAACCCAAAACCTTCAGTCTTCTTTTCTCTGTTTTATTGAGGGCAAATCACAGTGTAATTCAGCCCTGTCAGCTCCAATCTGGATCTATGGCAACAATTCTGTGAATAAGCAGGTCTCATTCTGTTCTTAAATCCCATCCACATATGCAATACTATGATTTGGAACAAAGTTAATGAGAAAAATACTGGAAATTTATCTATACTATATTGTTTTCAGGACTTGGAATTTAATTCTATTAATGCTGTTGTAAGAATTATACAGACATGTATACTCCAAAGAGTCAGAGGAGGACAAAATCTTAAAATTTGAAAGGTTATGTGGCTGCATCTAGTGGCAGTACAGATAAACTGCAGCACTCTGTATATTGCAACAGCCACTTAACTTTGGATGTGTGCAAATACATAGGCATAAATCTGTATCTCTTTCTCTATACATGTATGCATATACCTGTAATAAGGCTTGTGCCTTTGTGTCATCACGTAGAGCTACAATTATTCAATCTGAACTAATTAATTCTTGTTGTTTTGAAAATGGTTTTATTTACAGCAAATAGTCCTGGTAACAGAAACACAGTGACAAGCATCTCCTGGGGCACTTTGGATCAGCAGATCAGTCATTTAATATGATTATATATTTGGGCCTTAGTTGCTGGCGTTGAATTAAGTTGTATAAAGTAGTTTAGTTTCACATTTTTGCTTTATATATATTACTAATGTGTAAAATAAGGAGACTAAGCAATTAAAATCAATTTGAAATGATTGCTTATAATCCTTTATGTGAATTAGAGTATCTGTATTTTCTGAAAGGGAGTTAAGGGATATGTTGTTTGAGCGTGTGGGAGGTAAGCGGACTCTCCACTTAACTTTCAAGCTAATAAAGAGCCAGAGACTTTTTGTTTCTAGTGTGGGTGTTCACCTTAGGGAATAAAAAATCGGATTCTTAGATTAAAGTATTCTTGCAATAGGGCAGCAGCACTATCTTGGCTATGCTAGTGAGGTCTTTATAGTTCAGTATCGTTTGTCTGGTTTTCACCTCTCTTTCTTCAAATAGTAATCAAAATCAGATTTACTTAGTGCTACTTTGTTGTTTATTACAAGTTGTAGACAACATGCCTCGTTACGATTCTTCTGAAACAGCAAAAATCAGGTGCACAAACTCTCTTAAATGTGTTCCGTGTGATATTTTCATCTGTGAGGATAATGGAAGCTAGGAAAAGACAATCAAAAGCATTTTCTAAACAGTTTATAGATGGGAAATGCTTATGCAGAAATTGAGAGATTGCACCTTCAAAACATGCCAGCTTTAAAATGTATAAGTGTCATTCAGGTAGCTACCAGAAAACATAACTGTTGCCACCTCAAGCAGGTGCCATTGTCTTGTCTGGCAATGTCATCCATGCCCTTGGTTTGGTTAACCAAAGCAAAGCAAGAGGGCTTGGACATCTATAAAGGTAGCATTCAAATGTGTTTTGGGGGGGTTGTTTTTAAATGAACTGTTGCCACAGATATATAATAATATTTTTTCATCTTGATTTTTTTTTTTCTAGGAAAAGTCGTTCACCTTCTTTCTCCAGATAATGAAGAGGGCCCTCAGGTGAAGTATGCTCAAAGCAGTAAACTCATTCATGTGGTGCAGACCACATGAATAAGGTACAGTGATTGATTTATCATTTTTTTGCTATTTCATCACTGTGTTTTTCCTTTTTAGTAAGGTTGCCAGATTTAAGTATGAGACACTGCCATAAACAACTATGGGTGTTTCCCTGATGGGCTACTCAGCAGTAGTTTGGAGGCTAGGTGACCCAGGACATTTCACATTATTTTTTGCATGATGGAAGACTAAAGCAGGCGGTGAGGTCTGGATTGCCCCATTCACCCTAGACCTAGTCAGGGACCTTACACCCAAGGAAAGAAATCACAATAACGAAGCTTTTTCAAGTAGTAAAGAAAAACGAGAGAGGAGTGGAAGCCAAACAAAGAGCTGTAGGGGTTGTTTCCCCAGCATATTTGGGTTGCTGCACAACAATTAAACCAGTTTGTTTTCTTCAGATGTGGGTCTCCTGGGGGAGCCGTGGCAGCACTGGCCCCCGTGGCGCACACTCTTGTGCTATGTGCTGTGGTCGTGGCTTCAGAGCCCACCCAGACAGATCAAGGCTCCGTGTACTCCCAGTTTTCTTTAAGCTGACACTTCTGGGAACTCAGGCAGAGCAGCGGGATTAAACTGTTCTGTACAAACAATGTGGCTAAGTTTCTTGCTTTGCATGTTTATGGTTGCCTCGGTTGACAAAGGCATTTTATATTAGGATCAAGTCATTGGTTGTTTGTGTGTAATTTGATGTTCCCTGTGTCTCGGTTCTAATTTCAGGGCGTCAAATACATTTCTGTTGGGAAAGTGGCAGAAGATGCCGTAGAAAATAAAGATGACACAGCAGCAGCAACAAGCATTCTAAACCCACAGGATCCTGGACAAGAGGACTTAGAATAAGGTGCAGGACTCAGCACAGGATTCAAAAAAGAGCAGGCTTCAGGGGCTTAGCTGGAGATAAGGCCAGCAAACAACTCCGAATTGCACCATAATTTCACTCTCAAAAAAGAGCAAAATCACTGTGCATTTTTTTAAAAATATAATTGACTGTTCATAATTTGTAACACCAGAGAGATTGCTTCAGGTAAGATAGATTTTATATATACATATATATATATTTTTCCAAGGCACATGTTCTCCATCCCGTGCACTGTTTTAAATAAAGCTCTTGTTTGTTAATTGTCCTTTTCTTTTTCTTCTCACCAAGTAATTAAATAGTAATTGAGCCTGCTCTGAAAAGATTTTAATGGATTGCATGAGATGTCCAAAAGGGAATAATTGGAAGGCTTGTAGATACTGATGTAAGAAGATATTTCTATGGAAACCACATCCTGCATTATGGAAGAGAGATGCTGCAACACGAGTTGGTATCAGAATGACAGCTGTAACCTTCCTTTCAAAGAGAACAATTGATCTTGAATTGCTTTCATTTGAGCACTTCTAGCAGAAAAATCTGCCTTAAACCCTGTAGTGGACAGAAGGGCACACTAACTCTGTAGTCTATATTAATGCACAAAATGTTTGGTGCAGAGAGGAAAGGTAAGCTAAACTGCCTTTAAGTTCAGACCCTGATTATGCTACATGTACAGTTTTCTCTATAATATGCACAGAACTTTGTGTAGTTACAGATTGCATGTTTTATTTAAGTTAGGCTGCTTCCTGATGTTTTGCATTTGATAAACTTTAAAGTGTAACGTATTACTCGTGCTATGGCTCAGTATAGAAATTTTCTTCTTTCACCACAGGATGATTCTTTTTTATTAGTGAAGAATCTCTAATGCTTTATTTTTTAGGCAAAAAAAAAAAAACCCACAGTGTAAAACAGTACTTAATTGTGTAGTACAAAATGGCCAATTTCCATAAGAGCATCAAGTGTATTCCTTAGTGGCACATTACACCATGAACATTTACTGATAGTTAAAGGTGAACTTTTAATTTAGTTTGCTGGAGGGGGGAAGCTGTGCAAAGAGGTGAGTCCAGTGGTGAAAGTCCAGGGGTGGAAGGTTGGGTCCTGATGTCAAGCTGG
>NW_010586158.1:0-21636 GCF_000705375.1 Tinamus guttatus
CAGAGAGGAACCTCATGAAGTTCAGCTAAGGGAAGTGCAGTGTCCTTTACCTGTGAAGAAAAATCGCCATGCACCCATAAAGGCTGCGGGTCAAGCAGCTGGAGAGCAGTTCTGCAGGGAAGGACCTGAAAGTCCTGGTAGACAAGTTGACCAGGAGCCAGAAATGTGCCCTTGTGGCCAAGAAGGCAAACGGTATCCTGGGCTTCATTAAGAAAACCACTGTCCAGACAGGGAGGTGATCCTCCTGCCCTACTCAGCCCTGGCGAGGGCACATCTGGAGTACTGTGCCCAGTTCTGGGCTCTCTGGTACACGAGAGACATGGAACTACTGGAGCAAGTCCAGCACAGGGCTGCTAAGATGCTTAAGGAACTGGAACATGTCTCATATGAGGAAAGGCTGAGAGCCAGAACTGTTCAACCTGCAGAAGAGAAGACTGATGGGGGATCTTATCAATGTGTATAAGCATCTGAAGGGAGGGAGTAAAGAGGATGGTGCCAGACTCTTTTCAGGGATGCTCAGCAGTTGGGTGAAAGGTAACGGGCACAAACTGAATCACAAAAAGTTCCATCTGAACACAAGGAAAAAACTTCCTTACTGTGAGGGAGCACTAGAACAGGATGCTCAGAGCAGTTGTGGAATCTCCATTCTTGGAGATACTCAAAAGCTGTTTGGATAGAGTCCTGTGCAACATGCTCTCAGTGATGATCTGCAATGGTCCCTTCCAGCCCCAGCCATTCTATGGCTCTGTACTGCGTGTGTGTTTAACCAAGTTCTACATATATATGCCATGAACCATATTCACTGGTAAGATATGTCAAACTTTTAGTGCCCCTGGGGCAGAGAAGGGAGTTTACTGTTCCAGGAACCATTTGTGGCCACTTGTTTGGGGTTTTAATCACATATAGCAAGAAAAACACATATTTTTGTAAATCTATTAATTTTTTTCCTGCTAAGAGCAAAAGAATGAATAAACCTCATTATTTTCAAGGCTCTGTTCAGGGTTCTGTCAGGTTGAACAGAAGGCAGGCTATTCTGCTACCTACTACTATCAGGACTAAAATCTTTATGCTTTATAATGGAAAATTAAAATTCCTGTAATCACAGGTTTCTTGGATTTCAAGCACGAAAGGAAAAAAAAAAGTCAGAAAAACTGTCATTTTCCCTGCAGAAATTTATCTCAGTTAACCTTTGGCACTTTCAGTGTATTCCAAAGCAACAGAAAATGATGTATTTCTTTCCTGATACTAATATGAATTTAAATCTTTACAGTGTGTCCCTTTCATGTGTTCATTTTAAATCTAACATGTCTCAGGGAACTGTTCAAACAAACAGAATCTACTCTACTTGCCACAGACAAGTATCCCCTGGACTCTTGATATTGAGAAAAATGCATTTAAAAAAACTCTGAAACCCAGCATCTGCTACATAGATTAATGCTTAAAGGACATCGGGTTTTGAAATACAGTTTGCAGTCCTGTATTGGAAAAAAAAAATCACTCATAAGCCAAGGACACACATAACTAACTTTACATTAAAACAATATAAATAGAGAAGAGGCATATAAAACATACTAGTAATAAATAGTCATTTTTTATATAACAAAATCATCTGCTATTCTTAAAGTTACATTTTTTATTTTTATAACATGTTTTATAAAACATTTTACCCTTTACATTATAGTTGTCTTCTACTTTTTGAAGAGCTTTGCTACATTGTGTTCGAGAATACATTGGGATACATCATCCCATTTGTCATAGCTCTTGTCTAAAGTATACACACATTCGAAGAATGCACTCTATTCTTTCTCAGAAAGGCATACTTGTTATCTTGACACAACATTCACTTTTTACTGCAGTAGTAGGTTAATACAATGCTTCTGTATAGACACTTTACCTGGTTGTATCTCCATCAAGAGTAGTGCTAAGGCATTGGATTAATTCTTCACATTGTTGTTACCTGTGCAGATAAAAGCAAATAAATACTTATTGTTGTTCTAACTAAATTTAATTTTCCACATTTATATGGAATCTTTTTTTTAACTACCTTAAACCTCAAGGCCATGAGGAACTAACAAAACCATCCTTTGACTTGCTTTGTCAAAAGATAAAAAGGGGAGTATTACGACTATATCACACCAACATGTACAAAAAAACCTCAAAAAAAGCTATTTGTACTAAAGTACAAATAGTAATATTACAGATTTTTTGCAAATTATATACTTTTTAGAACACAAAATTTTAACATTATAAAACATGTTTAGTTCTTCAGCATCTCCCATGCAAATTTCTAAGGACCCACTCACTCATTTTGCATCAGGAGGGGCATTGCCAGCAGGTCGAGGGAGGGGATCTTCCCCCTCTACTCAGCTCTGGTGAGGCCGCACCTGAAGTATTGTGGCAGTTCTGGGCTCCCCAGTACAAGAAGGACATTGAGCTTCTAGAGAGGGTCCAGCAGAGAGCCATGAAGATGATTAAGGGACCGGAGCATTTGTCATATGAGGAAAGACTAAGCGAGCTGAGCCTGTTTAGTCTGGAGAAAAAAAAGGCTGAGAGGCGATCTGATCAACTTGTACAAATAACTCAGGGGTGAAAGTAGGGAGGATGGGGCCAAACTCTTCTCCGTGGTGGTCAGCGAAAAAACAAGGGGGAATGGGTACAAATTAAAACACAGGAAGTCCCCCCGCCATGTGATGAAGAACTTGTTTCCTATGAGAGTGACAGAGCCCTGGAACAGGCTGCCCAGAAAGGCTGTGGAGTTTCCTTCCCTGGAGATCGTCAAAGACCACTTGGATGCCACCCTGTGCCACGTGCTCTAGGTGTCCCTGCTGGAGCAGGGGGGTTGGACTAGATGATCTCTAGAGGTCCCTTCCAAAGCATTCTGTGATTCATTATATACCATGCGATTGAAGACAGTTTCACCTGCTTATCATTCTTTCTGACATGAGACCTCATCTGTCTATTCCAGACAAAAACTACATATGCAGTCTTCCTGGGAGCCTAGGAACAAGAGGCAGCAGAGTCGTCTAAAGTCTCTGTAAACGCTTCTTCCAAAGATGAAGAGATCCCAAGCAAAAGTACTGGAAAATCACAGTTTTAATTTATCTGCAATTAGTACCTTCTCCTGGTTGCCACCAGTGTCACCTACCTGAAATCATCTGCACGTTCCCACCCAATTACCTATGATTCAAACAACCCTCACGAATACATCACACATGCACACCTATAGACACATATGTATGTGTATATATGTGCATATACATATGTATGAAGAAAGGGGTAACTCGTCAAAGCCACGAAAGGATTTTCTGGTACATTGTTCAGGTGCAGGAAGTGAGTTAAGGGACATATGGGGATACATGACACGTCTGAATCCAAAAGTAATTCGAGGAAATCCAAAAATTCCCATGTATTACAACTTGAAGGAGCAAAGCAAAGGTGTGATTATGTTTTATTGAGGACTTACTTACTTACACCTATCATTTTAAATGTATATAATTAATTGCAATGGGTTTTTTAAAGAAGTTTTGATAAGTGTCCAAGTGATGTTTTATGTCATTTCCAAATATGCGCTTTATCTTTTTACTTCATCCAACTTAAAAAGATGCCTGGACATCTCAACCTTCTGCACTGCCTGCTGCCATTACCAAGGCAAGCATGCAGAAGGCATAAGGCAGCCAGGAGATCTGAGTCAGTCCTGAGCACCAAGGAAAGTTAAGAGAGATTGTCTCTTTAAGAAACACACCTAAACATCTAAAATTTCAGCAGGTAATAGGACTGGTCTATGGAAACACCCCAATTCCGTCTCTCAGGCTCCTGCTATCTGCAAAATGGTACAGCAAGTACAACTTTCGAACTGCAACTAAACTGAAAGAATAATGAGCAAATGTGATGTTGAAGTGAAATCTGGCTCCCAGCTGGAGTTTTGTCGAAGCCTGCCAAGCACAATGAGTAAGAAGGGAGCAAGGAGGCTCATGTGGAGATGAGAGTGGAGGAGTCAGCAAAGAAGAAAATATATCCCGACATTATTCCTGGCAGCAATCACTGCGCTGATAAGTCAGACGGAATTTGGAAACAGGGAACTTACAAGAAGAGGAGAAAGAAAGAAAACGAAGGTGCCTGAAGACTAGATGAGAAGAAAATGGGAAAGAACAATGAGAGAAACGCAGGGCAATAGTATCCTCCAGCTTTGATTGAAGAAATGTCTTTGAGATTGATGAATAGGCAAAGAAAATTAGATAAAAGAGAAGAAACAGGATAGGATAGGACCTGGATATCCCAAGAAAACAAGCTGAAGTCTACTTCAGTTGTTTTTTTTTTTTTTTACAGAATATGGGGAGAAATACCACCATAACAAGAATCTAAACATACACTGCAGTTTGCCACCACCTCAGATATGTCCATCTGTGTCATGGACCACATTATGAATGGATCCATGGAACTGGTGGAAAAAGCAGGTGGTAATTTCTCTTTTGGGGTATTTCTTACTGGGGAGAACTATAGATTCCTAGAACCAGTGTTGCCTCTTGCACCACCTCACCTTGACCTGAAGAGTTTGGCTGAGGAAAGGGGAAAGCATGTTCTCAGTCAGAACGTGACAGCATGAGTAATCAAAGAGGATGTAACTGGAAGCAGGGCACTAAACCCTCCGGGTCATTTTGGGATGTAAAAGTATAATTTATATAAAAGAGAAAGGAGGCTGTAGCCTTATTTTTATATTTTTATAATTTATTTTTATATTATATATTACTATATATTTTATATATTGTTAAATATTAATATATACTATTAAATATTATATGTTATTATATATTATTATATATTTTATATTTATATACATACTTTTATAATTATATTTTTATATAAAGCAGAAAGGAGGCTGTAGCCTTTTTTTCTTTTCCCAAAAATATCTTTCTTGGTCCATTAGCCCGTTTACTTCCACTTCTGTTGGGAAAACCCTCATATTTCTTTGCAAAATTTTCACAATTACTTGTCATTCTCTGCTATTGCCTTCCTTCTAGATTCTAACATTTAATCAGATGTTATCTTTTAGCAGATTGAACTTCAATTGCTTCCAGGCAACAAGCAAAAGTATACTCTATTTCTTTATTAACCTCATCCCTGGCTAAATCACTGCTGCAGGTACCAACTAAAGGAAGTAGAGACCATCTGCATGTCACATACCTTCATGTACCCTACCCCAGCTCAGCTCAGTAGGGCCTATTTCGTGCTCTAATCCCACTGTAAAAGAGCAGTTCCAGCACGTGGATAAGATTGCTACCAGAATGCCAAATTTCTTGCTGTTTCTTTGGCAAGGGATGGGGCATTAATCAAGCTAAATCTTTGTGCAGAATGGAGTTGACACTGACTTCTTCTCAGAGGATTCCTCTAGTTGAAGATGGAATTGCGCATCGAAGCCCCTTAAAGACATCCATCTCAGGAACAGACAGATGTCCATGTCTTAAGTCATTATTGTGGGAGATCACAGCTTAGCATGTGTTCAGACAGAATCAGATGGAGCTGGCACATTCTAAACAGGAGCCAAATCCATGGACCACTCTTTCTAGGGCTTTTGCCAAGCCTTTCCCCACAATGAAGAACTCCAAAGATTTCTTTGTTCCGATACAGAGTGACAGAGTTCCAGTGGTCTCTTCACACTGGATTTTCTTGGCCTAAAGAACGAGGTTCCTTGTGAGGTGTTGAATAATCATAATTTTCTAAGCACTCCAAGTAGAGCCCTCTAGTCCTGACTCATAAATTATTGGTGCCTCTGTTTTTTTCTGAAGTTTCCTTCAGTGGGAGCTTCAGATCTTTAACATCAAGTAAGCCACAGTTGTCTGTTCCAGACTTACACAAACATAAAATGTTCCCTATTTATTCTTCAAAAGCAGCAGTGAAAAAAAAAAGACACTGTAGAGGTGTTACATTTTTGACACTTCTCCCAATATATCAGCAAGGTCTTTCTTTTATAGTCTTTGATCATAACTGGAAAAGAAAAGCATGGAAGTTGAAACTGGAAGCATGTAACCTGTCTGTTGTCCAGTTACTTCTCTTTCTAGAAATCACTATATACATATAGGTTTATAACTGCTATATTTCTAAAAGCTTTTTAAACAAGAATATTCCAGCTGTCAGAATGAGCTTAAGTATTCTGTTTTATATCATTGTTTTACTCTGTTCTGCATCTCTAAACCAGAGTGTTCTGGTTCGTCAGATAATTTATCATTAAGAGAATTTTATTTTTTTACAACAGTTTTTCAGTCCTATCACTGATCTGTTGTGACTTTGTTGACTGTTGGCAGAATGAGGCCTACATCTGTGTAAGACTTTCTTAAATACAGGTGTTATAGCAATTTAGAGAATGGTGGTTTCCTTTTCTGTTTTAAATGTTCAGCTTGAAAATATTTAGCCACTCTCTATGTATAGAATAGATGCTCTGGGGCAGGGAAATGCTGTAATGATGGATGGGGCAGGGAAATGCTGTAATTTAATCCATTTGCATCATAGCAGCTTTCATGAGTTTATAATCTGCTCATCTTTATACTTTTTATTCTTGCATTTTGGACATTTCCCCAAAAGATTCATGTTCAGTAACTATCAATAATTATTACAACAGCTTTCATATTATTATTCCTGCATTGCAGCTGTTGTGCATTTATTCCCTATTATAGTCTCAAGGAACCTCAGAATCTTAACCAGCACACCAGCTGCCTTCAGTTTGCAAATACCAGAAACATTCAGCATCAACCAAGCAAAGGCTACATCAGATCAAATATTTTTTAAGGGAGTGATAATAAAGCTACATAAGGCAGGGAAGCACGGGGGAATCAACTAATTTGACTGATAGACTGTGATGGAGATTTTGTAATTTTACTTTGGAAAATGACTAGACCCTACTTTTGTCTCCTAGAATATGTGGCTAGAACTCTCTTCATTCACACCTTTAATACTTGAGTGCAGTATTTTGCAAGCCTTGATTTTCAGACTAGGATCATTTATTTCACCCAGCAAAAATGCAAATGATCCAAAGTCATGAGTATGAGCTATGTGCTGCATTATCTTACCTCAAAGTTTAGTGAGATCAGATTTCAAACTTTGTTATGGATGATTCTAAGAGTATTGATTGGCTGGCAAAGACAGTTGTCACTTAGAAGAACTTTCCATCTCAGCGAAAGAAGAGAAGTGGCTATAAGCACTTCGCATACAGCATATGCTGCACAGCAATGCGGCAAAACACTACACGACCAAAACAAGGTTCATTGGAAATTTTGCACTCCTAACTATCCATTGCAATCATCGTTGGGAAACTAGGAGCCTGTAGATCTCATCAAAAGTACAGAATTGACTAAAATTTTTCAACACAAACTCAATTGGGGATTTCATTTTTTTAGAGATACTATTTACTAATCCAGAGGGATTATAGTAAAAAACAGAGATATGTGAGATGTATGTAAATATTCCTCTAAATATACGCACTTATTTTGGAACCACAGTTGTGATTCTTTTCACAACCTTTTAATAATTTTTTCTAAGCACAAAATCTCAGAGAAAATAAAGACCTTCTGCTGCACGTGTGCAGACACTATCAATGCTGAGGAGGGCATCTAAGTCAGGAGGCACCTGTGGCAGGCACCCACACCTAGGAGCTCAAGAGCACACGGCACACAGCTACTGGAAGCTCAGTCCTAGTCTTGACTACGTCAGTCGAATGCAGGTCACATTGTGACTCATCTTTGAAACTGTGCAATAAGCATCTTTTTTACCTCTACCTGTTGCTAAACATGAAATTATGCTGGGACCTTGACCAACACAAGCAGAAATTTATCTACCCATTGCCACAACATGTTGACTGGAAAAGATTAAGTTGGATCGGATTGGATAGGGAGCAGTAGACATAATGGCCTGCTCTGCAGCACCAGCAAAATCTAATTATCTGCTTTTCTGCTTTTAATCTATCAGTCTAACTCTCTTTGTCTTTTAATCACTTCCAATAAACCTTAGAGGTAATTTTCTTTGGTCTTTTCATTATATTTTTCTTATAAGATGAATGGATGTCATGCATTTATACTTGCTATCAAAGTAAACAGTATTTAAAAAAAAAACAAGAAAGGTCAAAATTACAGAATATCAGGTGTTTTAAGGCAGAAAAAAAATTCCCTTTCCTGTTGCTTAATGATTGAAAAACATTCTTATTATGAACCAATTTTCAATGAGCCCAAGTGAATAAACTAGAAAGTTTACCTATTTACCTAGCTTTGGGTAAACTAGGAAATGTCTAGAAAATGTGGGGCTAAGCCTTTGTTAAATCATAAAAAGCTTCACTCTGTTTTCATTTGTGTGAATAACTGGGTAAATTATATAGATTTCTAAAGGCTCTAAGCAAGTGAAGTCCCTAATTCTATCCTATGTTAAGACTTTTTGCTCAGTGATTTGATTTAACTGTTTTCTTTTGAGCATGACTCCTTCCTAACGCTTTACACAGCAATTGTCTCCTGTCACTGTCTTCTTTTTTTCTTCCCTTATCTAAATACAACCATATTTTTTTCCACAGTCTGAATCAAAAAGAGTGAGCTCTTGATTTTTTTCCCTAACCACCTCATTCTATAATCCATTACTTGTTCAAATACATCTTAACTGAGTCTTATTACATATTTTACTATCTATCTCCAGTGCACTATCAAGGAGATCCATGTCTTCTTTTTCCTCCTGTAAGCTGCATGGAACCTAAGTCCCAGCAAAACATTGCTGGTAGAAAGCCTCATTTTTCTTTACCTTTGGCCCTTCACCAGTGCCATTTTCGAGAGAAAAAAAGCACTATAAAAAGAGATCCAAGTCCATAGGGTTGAGGGTAGCTTCTGAAGGTTTTAGAAATTATTATCATAACAAAAGCAAAATATACAGCACCATAAAAATGTTTACAGTTAAAAATCTAAAGCTAAAATTAGGCATTTGGTTCTATTCTTGCAAAGGAATAGTTCTTATTGAGAAAATCAGAAGCTAAATCAGATGTTGAAAATCCTTACTTTTATCTGTTGGTGAACTAGAAGAACACAAGCATAGATTTAAAAGTTTTTCCCTTCTCACCTGAAGCAAAATTCAGGGAAATAGTAAAGTGACTTCTATTCTATGAGTCTTATTTAAATCTATCTTTCTTTTTTTGGAATGGAGCAAACTGGTGCTAAGTTTACATTTGTATTTAATACTCCTGTTGCCTCTTTTGTTGTTATTTGTGCTAAGCATATATTGTAAAAATGTTCAAAATTTATTGTTGTGAAATCCTGGTGTCTGCTTTGAAGGGATGTGGTATGTCGGGGGGGAAAAAAAAAAAGAGAGAGAGTTAGGATAGCTAAAAAAAAGGAGTTAGGATAGCTATGGTGTTTTCTGCTATGGCTTGAGAAGACGCATTCATCATCATTGTTTAATGTTCTCCAAATGTAAGTCTAAAACAAGGAAAAAAATCTTGTTTAAATGTTTGCAGTCCGAAGATGCATGCTTTTGTAATTCTAGCTGGGAGTTAAGATACAAGCAGAACTGTTTTCTCTTACTTTATAGTCCTGGGATCAGAATACAGGAAGATATTAAGTTCATCCAAGAAACAGCAGGTATTAAATCTTCAGTTTTCACAAGTAATACTGCACTTGAGAGAGTTATCAAGAAAAGAAAGCCTGGACATTTGCACTAATTCAACAGAGAATAAATTAAATTTATTGTTTTTTAAAAATGCTTGTGTTGCAGAGAAATATTTAATCTCCCGGAGGGAAAAAAAAAAAAAAAAAAAAAAACAGGAGGAAAGCCAAGAAAAACTTCGTGCTGTGACAATTTGCATTTGCAAGAGCACTAAGGTGCTCATTGGAATATTAAGATCTTAAGACTGTCCTCTCTCTCACCTTTCTGAAGTTTTTGTCACGTATTGGACATGTGATTCAGCAAGACTGTGTTTCAGATAGCATTTCTTTTCTCACTGGCCATCTCAATAGTATTTCTCCTTCATGTGTATTTCTTCTGCACGAACTCTTGCTTTGATTTCACCATAGAGTTACCTTTGCTACCCATATAGGGGACTGGTGTGTTCTTTTATGTTGAGAGAGTTCTTATGTTAAGCTCTTCTTCCCTTTCAAGTATTTATACAGCATCTCTCAGGTGTGTGAGAGATGAGTCATCTTACGAGTGTGTGTGCATGTACACATGTGGAATTTAGGTATATATAGATAAAAGATGTGTTTAAAACAGTGTTTTCATACTGTTAAACTGAGCGAAGGCTCTTGAACTCCTTTTGCATGTTTATCACTTCCCTTTCCATCCTTAAAGAGTTCCTCTAACACATCGAGGGCAGGATCTGAGTTCCGCACAACTCTTAGAAAAAATATAATCGTAAGATAGGCTGGAGAAAACAAATATTCTGTAGATGAAGCGCGCCTGAAGCTGCTCTGTGACACTGACACCAAGCGGCATGAAGCAGTGTATCCATGCTGTCACACTCTCATACCCTCTGTAGGTACATACACTGCACTTGGGAGCAGTCCTCAGCCTAAGCTGGCTTCTGAATCGTGCCTGGGAATCGCTTGGGACAGTACTACTTGGACGAAAGCTTGCCAGGGGGCATTTCAATAATTTAACAATATAAATAATCAAGCCTAGCAATATGCCCTGGCACTGCTTGATGTATTAGCGTAGCCACAGCTGCCGATCCCTTCACAGCACAAGGAACGGGCAGATGGCAATGAGCCGCCCTGGCCTTCCAGGAGGGGCGCAGGGAGCTTGCCAAAGCACGCGCAGCCCTTCATCAGGAGTCAGAGAAGCTGCCTTTGCTGCAGAGCATGCCCGGCACGCTGCTGGCAGCAACACTGCTGCCTTCCAGCATTGTTGTCTCCCTCCACTGCCAGGCTGTGCAAGAAAATAAGCCACCTTTTCCTTGGTCCCAGGGCCACAAAGGGTTAGAAGGTGCTTCTGTAGCCTGCCGAGACTGCAGCAGTCCTCCACACAGCAACTGAGGAGGCAGCAGCCAGAAGGAGGAGATGAAGCTCGGGGGTTGCAGGCAAAGCTCTCATTGGCAGCTGTGCATGGAGATATGACCTCCTCTTCCTTTTCATGCTGGTGAGAGATAACTCACTCAGCTTGCATGTAAGTAGTGAAAAGGGCAGCTTTCATATCTGGCTTTTGCTGCATAAAAAGGTATATATTCTTCAGTACTGAGAAATACAGTTGAAATTGGGCTTGAGAGATCTACTTCCCACTGGGGCACAGTGTGCATCGTGGGGCCGTGAGGGTGAGAAGCAACCCCCTCCAGCAGGCTGTGGGGACCCAAGGAAGCCCAGTGCTCCAGAATATGTAGCAGGAGGGATCCAGGGAATCACAGATCTGCCTTTTCAGATTGGTATATTTGACAAGTAGCAGGGAGGGAACTGTGGGACCTGTGTGTGCGGCAGCAGAGAGAACAGGCGGGCTCAGAAGAGGGGAGGCATCATGAGATATCAACGTGCACCCCCCGGCAGAAGGTCTGCCTGTGATAAGGGCGTTTCCAGAAAGGCCTTTGTCTCCTTTTCTCTCTTTCTTTCTCTTTCTCTTTTATGAGGAAAAAGGGGCCATCTGGCAGCACAGAGGTGCACAGTGGTGAGGGTTGCATCAGTGGGGCTCAAGATGTGGCACAAGCCTGCAAAAAGAACCAAAGGCAAGAAACAAGATGTGGAAACCAGGACAGATTTGTCTGTTGCACCCCGATTCTGCCAGTAAAGTACACCAAAACCTTATTTGATTCGACATCTCTCTGCTGTCTTAGTGTTAAGACTCGCTTGATGTCCACTACCAATAATTTCAGAATTGCCTTTTTAGATTTTGTCTAATGTAATTAAAGTTAGAATGAAAAGTTCTTTGTGTACTTTTGAAACAAGTAACTACTATTGTTACTATATATCAGTATAAATCACTTAAATTTGTTTTTTTTTTAATTCTCTCCTGTTTAATAGAATAATAGAATGATAACCAGGAGGGGGATTTTTGTATGGAGTTTTTCCTTTACTCATTCATATGTTTTGGCTTCATAGCTTACAGCTTACTTTGAAGGGTTTGCACACTTCCAGAGGAGATCGGGAGCTTTGAGGGGGAGGTGTTGGCCCAAACCTGGCACTACAGGGAGGTGGGACCATGCCTGAACATCCACCCAGGCCCAGGGAAGTGCTTCTGAATTCAGTAATACAAAATTCAAAGTAGCTAATCTGTCTGTAAAATGTGGTGCCAGTCTCAGACCTCTAATGTCTGTGGATTAATTGATCTTTCTCAGACGAATTAACTAGAAATGGTCAAGTGAATATCAGTGTCTGTGTTCTGAACACTGAGCAGGGCCTTCACAGACAGTCTTCTGCAGAGAATGGTGGGGTTGCTCCATTTCCCTGGTATCCTGACCACTGGAGTGGCATCATTACTAGGAGTGCATCTCTAGGGATCGCTCAGGTTCTGCCATTCATTCCATTTTCCTTTCCTGCCTTCCCAAATATTAGATTATTTTGTTGTCATATGAATTGCCTTAGAAGCTTCTTTTATTGAATGTTGCTGTTCAAATATCAACAAATGAACTTTTCTGTCCATGCACAGAGCCAAAGACATATTTAGGTTCAACAACACTTGATTTTTTTCTTCTATCCTATTTCTTTTAAATCTGTGGAAATCTTTATCATCCATAAACTCTCATGGGAAGGAGTTCCACAGCTACCCCAACAATGACATATGGTGTGAAGACCTATTTAAGCTTGTTTGTTTTACGATTGACATCCACTGGTATCATTTCATGTTCCTTTTTCCTTCACCTGTCATAGCACAGGTTAAACCTGTAGGCAACTTCAATTTATTGTGGACACCAGGTGCCATGTCTTAACAGTATTCTGTATTTCCAGGGCTAGATACCTTGCCAGAGGAGTAATGTAGGCATAGATACAGAATTGCAGAACAGTTGACTCAAAGAGATCTGGAGATCATCTTGTGCACCTCCCACCCTAAACATGGCTTTCATCAACTTTCAGTCATGTCATTGTGGCTTTGTCCAGCCCAGTCTTGAAAACCTCTGACCAGAAAATCATATAATCTCTCTGGGCTTCTCTTCCAGTGCTACATATCTTCATGGAGAAAGAGCTTTTCCTAAGATCCAGCCTGAATCTCCCCAGACACAGTTTCTGGCTGTTGCCACCTCTTATACTATACTTACACTACCAAAAATAATTTGCTCCCATCACTTTATAAGTGCCTTTCAAGAAGCTGCAGGCTGCTGTTAGTGGTCAAGCTCCCTACAATCTTGGTTAAACTCTACTGGAGCCTCTTCAGTTTGTTCATACCCACCTTGAACTAGAGAGGCCGTGGACTGGATACAGTGGCCTAGGAGCAATTTTATCAGTGTCAAGCAGAAGGTGGTAATAACTTCTCTTGATTTATCGGCCATATTCCTCTTAAGGTAGCTCAGTATGCAGTTTGCTTTCTTCGCGGAGTTTGCGGTTTGGGCTCGTATTCGCTCTATAATGATTATTCCATGATAAAGACCTGGGCTTTTTCAGCTGGGGTCAACATGATTCTGAGTAATTGCTCTCCACATTTTTAGTGCAATATATAACATCTTCAGGTATGACATAGATTTGGAATCTCAGCACTCAGTTGAAACAGTGTGTTGCAGGGATCACTACAGTAATTTTCTTTATGAAATGTCTTTTTTCCAACAGGAACTGAGCATCCTTTATAAATATTATCAAACAAGACAATTTCTACCCCATAAGGAGAAATTTATGCAACAAGCGGTATTGCACAGGAGCCACAGTAGATAAGCAAAAATGAGGTGACTATGAGTGTAAAAAGAAGCAGTTTCAACACGTCAGCTGCCTAACTATTGTATTTTGTTGATGTCTTCTGTGTTTGATCAAAATAACTGTGTAGAAGTGTCGTGAAGAAGTGTCATTTTCACTGAGTCTAGTACAAGATAGCCTGGCTTCAAAACAAATGAAAACCAAACCAAGTATGCAGTACAATATAAGCAGATCAGGGCCTTCTTACAAAGATAAGCAAATTATGCCAGTAAGAAACTAATGCCAAAATACTGAATGTGTTCAAACTTTCTTTGGAAGTCCAGAATGATTTCTTAGACATCTCCCGGGAATTTTCTGTCTGGGAAATCTGTAATGTAAGGCAACAGGGCAATTCTCATCTAAGCAGTGAGTGTTCAGTTTGAGACCGCTTTTCTCAGAGTGCTACCTGGAAGCCTCTGTCAGTTACAGGGGACTATATTATGTTTTTAACCAAACTCAATAATCATCTCAATAGAAGGAGATGATTGAAACTGATGAAAAGCAGATGCAAATAAACTTGTTGACGTGACCTCAGCAGTAAAGGTGGCTGGTGAGGAAGTAAAACTGTGAGGTTTTTTTTTTGTTAAATGTTCACGACTATTTATTGTGAAAATTTGAAATCTGAATTCATAATGTCACTGAAAGAATCAAGAGTAGCAAAATTTTGATACAGCTATTTTTTAGGCACTTATAGTATCAAAGAAAAAGAAAAGAGATAATTCTTCGGAGCATTAGTCTGACCCCCTCTCAGTGGTACTAGAGCATAATTTTTACCAAAAAAACCCCACCATAGTCATGGGAATATGAATAAATAGGACCATAGATATGTTATCACATTAAATAAAAATGGAACATAAGAAGCAATTTGATCTGATCTAGTCTAATCTGATCACACTTCGAACAGAAAGTAAGTGCCTCATAAATGATAACAGGAAAAGGCAAATTCTATTAATTTCCTTTTTGTTAACCCAGTTTACTTTCGGTAACATCTGAAATAAAAATTATTAAAGAATAACATTTTTTTTGAGACTCATAATGCAGATAGTCTCTTACTCCAGGCGAATTTGTAAATCACACTAACTACATTTTCATTACTATGGACAGAAATCATTCTATCCCTGTGCTATACACAGTTAAAAATCCCAGTAGCCACAGCAACTGGACCACTGAATGTCCCAGGCGGGCAATATAAAGGCCTGGGAAACATCCCCAAAGTGCAGAGCAAACATTGTTTAAAAGAAGGATTCTTCTTCATTTTTTGACTGCTGTCTGCTAGCTGTTCAGGAAAGAGACAAGCATCCTAACTCCTAATATGTTACATCTGTACTTTAGGTAGAATAAAGGCTACATTCAAAACTAAATCATTCAAGTAGAAATTCACTGCCTAATTTACTGTAATATTAGACCCCTGGTTCCTATTTTCTTCTGTACATAAATGCAGATTAGCTAGAGGGACTGCAAAACACAAAGCAATAACATAAAATAAACTATTAAAGCAAAAGGACACCATGTTCTCTCACACACCCACGCACATATACCCACACATGCACAAAAGCTGCTCAGGAGCGAGAATTCTAAAAAGTGAAAAGTCCAGCATACAGTAGGGTTTTAAAATAGACTTATTACTTTTTTTTTTTAATGTACATGCCCTGTGCCATTATGCTGTTTCCTAGAAAAACAGATGGGACATTCACACGCCCTTTTTGCTACTGCAGAGGTAATTGGTTTTTCAACGCAAGTCATTTCAAGTTGCTTGCTATACTTCGAGTGACACACTGGACAAGTAATTTTGGCTCCCACAACAGCAAATTAAAAAGTCAGCAAACCAGCTGAATAACTACACAACTCTCCTTCTCTCTCCACGAGCTTCAATTTTTTTACAGTGTTCACTTTAAAATACCACTAGATTTTTTTTTATTTGTTAATAAATTATTGGTTATGCCATTAAAATTGCCTTTCGGCATTTTACTGCTTACAATAGCCCTTCATTCATGCATCTTCATTCAGTTGTTAGCCACATTTACAAAACCCTGAGTTCATGCTGGTCGAATTGCTCCTGCATAGTGTGTATCTTCTCACAGCGCATTCCAGCAATACCATGCTGACATAAACGGAGAATTATCTGCACCTGTAAAAAATGGCCTCCCACACTACCATGATTAATAGTAACACTTTTGTTGTGGTAGCTGTTGTTAAGTCAGATGTCTCAAAGTGACAGTGGTAGTATTCTCATCATCCTCTTTCAAGTGTCTAGTGTTTCCTCACGAGTCTCTTCCCACTAGTAGACCTTTGCAAGCACATAGCTGAGTTTCCATGGGAAGACTCTGCTGTATCTCTAACTTACCCTCATGCCACTGCTGTCCTCCATAAAAAAAATAAAAGTGCCAACTCATCTGACCTCTGAAGAAGCAGAGTAGATAATCCCAGTTATGCCATTTTGCACAGTAATAAAGATAATTATTTGTACACTGAAAGCAAAACAAAGGCTTTGGGACCTCAAAGATCTGAAGAGGTCTGAACGAGAGAGAAAGGACTGCTATAATCCTGTTGAAAGGAGAGAAAAACATAAGAAAATCTGGGGCTGCTGCCATCATACTGGGTGCTACTGTGCAGATTGGATTCAGTGGTGTGCTGAGGTTGCATCATTCCACATTTAATAGTAGATATCTTACAACTCAAAGCAAGCAAACACCAGTTTTATTTCCAAGTAGGCGACCTCTCTCAAGGGAAAGTAAATCTTTGATATCCAGCTAAGCTTGATTCATATGCAGAGGCTGCAGAGGAAGAGAAAAGAGATCCAAGTAGTTTTATTACTGTGCACTCCGCACAGAAGAGTCAAGCACACGTGGACAGGAAACAAATTAGATCCCTTTGGTAGGAGCCAGCTTATTTTCACAATGTGCACTGTCAATCATAAACACAGGAAACTAAACAAAAGGTTAATACTGAAAACCCCGCTTCCAAATGCATGATTTTACAGGACAGGCTAACAGAGCTTCTTGCAGAATAAATGGAGCAATACAAGTAGGAAAAGGAACATACTGAAATCGCAGTATGTTCCTTTTCTCATATGTAAAGTAAACATATAGGTGCAGTACCTTGGTTCTCCCGTCTGCAAATCCAAGTCCACAACAAATTACTTGCCTTCTCTGTTTGGACTCAGAATTAAAAAAAAAAATGCAGAGCTTGTTCACTTTTGGCTCAAGAGATTGGCTTGCTGAGCTGCAAGTGGCAATAAACTTTCTGTTTGTAGAAAATAATCTTAAATTTGGCAGTTGTTCTCCCTACAGTCCTCTGGCACAATGGCATCTCTTCATACTGCCCACTTTGTCTGCCTAATGCATGGGCTGAACATCTCTAAACTGGATGCCTGGCCACAGCAGGCATCAACAATAAATGAACTCAGAGCATCCAACTTAGGGCCACGTAGCCTACAGGAAAAGGCAGGCCTGAAGGAAGCTTTCTAACGAATGATCCAATGCACTAAGTAAAATGCTGGTCCCCCCAACACACACAGACACACAGAGCCTGGGAGACTCTGGAGGAAATATCCCTGATGTTTCCAACCTGACCTACTGATGAGAGCAGGATCTGCATATTTATCTCCCACCCCGGGCCAGGAGGGAGCTGGATTCCCCCACCCTTTTGGCAGGTATGGGCTATTTGCTTCCTCCCTAGAGATCATTTAGCCAAGGTCATCTTCACACAACTCTGCATGCTGAGTTAGCACAGAGGGCACATTTCCCCTTACCTATCAATAGGGGTTGATATTGATAGGCATCAATAACTTTCAATATATATTGATATCGATCATAGGCAATGAGGGATCAATAGGCGCGGATACTTCTCTTACTCAACAGGCATTTAAAATATTCTGTTTTGGGAGAATTTTGCTTTCAATAGTCATTAACGCCTATCAATACCTCTTGATATTGAGAGATATAGATGTCTGGTGATTTCCCACCAATAGGGGTCAATATCAACAGGTATCAATAGGTATCATGTTGATATCAGTCCCTATCAATAGACATAGATAACTCTTGATCTCGAGAGGCGGCTATAGATTTTGCTCTTGATTTGATTTTGGTATTGGTAATCATTGACACCTATTAACATCATAGAATCATAGAATCACAGAATGCTTAAGGTTGGAAGGGACCTCTAGAGATCATCTAGTCCAACCCCCTGCACACGCAGGGCCACCTAGAGCACGTGGCACAGGACTGAGTCCAAGCGGGTTTTGAAGATCTCCAGAGAAGGAGACTCCCCAACCTCTCTGGGCAGCCTGTTCCAGTGCTCTGTCACCCTCAAATGATAATAACTTTTGATATCAAGAGGCATTGATGACTGCCAATTTCCATACCTAACAACAGGGACTGATATTGATATTGACAGCTATTGATATCTATCCTTCTGATAGTAGTTTAACTTTTTTTTTCTTTTAACTTAACACCAAGCAAGAATAATATTAGGCAGGCACTACAACCTATACTAATAAAACTCAGTAAAAATATTTTTGGCACTAACCTTATTCTTTTCCAGTCCCTTATCCTGCCTCTCTTAAATGTTTCCACTTCCAAATAAGCACTCAGCTGTGCTCTTTTCATCTGTATCTCCATTCTCAGGTATACTGTGCTGCAGGGGACAGCTTACAGTCAAGAATGATGAGGATGCTGTTGTGCTTGACCTTGGCCTCTCTCTTCCATCTTTAAAATGCACAAATAGAGATCTGTGGAGCAAGCTTGATTTTCTGAGGAGCAGAAGTTATTTCTGAAAGGCAAGAACTGAGGAAAAAGTGGAACATGTCCAGGAGGGCACAGAAACAAGCACTGTGCTTTTCATAAATACTGCAGATGCAGAGGAATTGTCATTTAAATGTTGATGCTTGCAAAGGTAAATCAAATATTTATGATAGAAAACATCTTTTTGGGTGGGAAACTAGTTCTGATGTGCTTACCTAGCACAAATGAAGAGTTTTTGTTTGTTTGTTTGTTTTTAATAAACAAAAGTAAAAAGCAGATCTTGACATAGCATAGTCAGAGCAAATATCCTGCGCTGCAACATTTGGAAATAATCCAAGTTTTCCAACATTTGGTATCCAGTGTAGCTCACTTCCAATTCTAAATGAGCCACAGCCACTGCTAAAGGTAATGTCAGTGAAGCAGGTTGTGCTGCGCAACACTCTGATGGGGGGAAATTCTGCTTCATTTTACAGCTTAAGGACAAATGATCTTGCAACCGTTCAATGCATTGCTTGATTATACCTGACTGAAATACAATATAATGATTCTCACCAGAAACCATAATCATCTAAAAAAATTCAAATTGCTATGTTTTACTTCTCCTCTCCACCCCCCAAAAAATCACTTAGGTTGAATGACATCAATAAAAAAACTTACATGGAAGAAATTCCCAGTGGTTGTTTGCTTTGAAACAAATGGACTATCAATTTTGCCTCAGTAATATTTCTACTGCAAGTAAACTCTTTAGCAACCAGAAGGCATAATACAGAGAGAATCAAATGATGATTTTATAAATGCCTTTTTCCCAATACCCAGACTGGAAGTCGTTCCCAGAAACATTGTGTGAAACTTTTTTACCACCTAGTTAGATGCAGAATAACCTTGTTCTTTCTGAATATTTGTAAGAGTCGAGGAACTTGTCATACTAAGTCACACAGATGCACTTAGAAAAGGCTCAGGTCAAGGATATTTGAATGTAGCTATATATCACAGTTTTCAAGCACCTGGACTTCAGATTAAATGCAATTAAGCTATCAAAAAGAAAGGATTTCTTTTCTGCTGTTCTGCTTTTTTGGCTGTTTTTCTCTGATGTCATCGCTTTTTTGCAGGTCCAGCTCGGTTTATTTGATAAATTATGAAGCATGATATCAAAAACTCCTGCTGTTCACCGTCAAAGAAACAGCTGTGAACAGCTGGAATATTCTATGATCAGCTATGACAAGGTTATACAATACCTTGTGTGAGTTACTATCACAGCTGAATTGTGAATTGTCAGAAGTTCTGTCTCCATCTGTAATAGTCTACATAAAGAATGCTAGAATGGCAAAAAGAAGTGGATATTTCTGTCACAATCGGAAAAGTAAAAAATGCCAGGGGCAAGAATTGCAATTTAAAGAAATGAAACTGCTGCCTAGTTTCAGTTGTCAAAATGTGCAAAAAGAATTGATGAAAATTAGTACATTTTTAACATAGATATAGGAATACTATAGGAAGATGGCAGTTGTACTTCCAAAGTTATCTAACACTTTAACTAGCTTCTATTCTCTCTCCTTATGTTAGCTTGTCCACCCTCCTGCTCCCACTTGCTTTATAAATACAGGCACCTTCACTCTCAGGCCCAAGCCCCTGCCCTTTGGAATTTCAGGCTCCCTCCCACCACTCCCGAGTGCGGCCATCTCTATGTTGTCTTCTCCAAAAGAGTCTCCCAAGCCAGATCCAGCCCAGTCTCTCCTGTCCTTCTCCACCCCGGTCATCATCACAGCTTCCCGCAAGGATTCCTGGCACTTTGCCTAGACAGCTCCCCACACACCTAAGCAGGCCAACCTGAAAATCACTCTTCCCTTCCTGCTTCTGTTTCCTGCATCCCTCAGAAGGAGCAATAATTCTCAACAGAGTGTACACTTCCACCACCATCCCGCACCTGCACTGCTCCTTATAATAGCTGGCTCCCCATATTTTATTGTGCTCCTTCTATTTTCCTTGTCTAATGAAGATTAATGGACTATGGCTTTGTCACACACATGCAAAAACTGCATCTCCTTAGTTGATAACACTCATAAATGTGCCAAAGACTAACTTCTGTAAATGTCCTAAGAAAAGGACTTCTAACCATTTAAAGATAATGAAGACCTCGAGATCTCAGTTAAATATAGTCTAGAAAGATAAAATGAGCTAAAACTAATCTAAAGAAATCAAAGACTGCGTTTCTTGAGGATTTGCAAAAATGTACTGTCCTACGAGCAATATCTAGACAGTCTAACATTATGAATTTTAATGATATTTAGATGTTAACAGAAAGCAAAGAGCTCCATTTCAAAATGAAAAACAACAAGTTATGGATTTCTGCAAATTTTTGAGCAATAAGAATAGTATATGAGGGCAGAGGAAGAAAAGGGGAAGGAATTCACTTCTTAGATCCTTATGATAGCTTTACTTACAGGTTTTTTGTTTGTTTGTTTTTTAACAGTGCCTTTCTGTGGAGGCTCTTGTACAGAACCATTGATTGAAGATGGGAGAATTAGAGAGGAGAGATAAATACTAGTTGTCATGGTAGAAAAAGAAAACTGTGGGAAAGCCCACAGTGGGAAAGCCCACCAGGATCTGTCCTTGTGTTGCTCAACATCTCCATAAGCATCTGGAGGAGGACACGGATGGGATGGCCAAGGTGCGGTGATGGTGCTCAGTTACCTAGCTGTGGTAAAGCGATCATGAGCATGAGCATGTCATGAAGCACAACATTATAACACCAGGTAGCGAAATCGCAAAGAAAATTCAAGGCAGCAGAGAAGTAAATTACTGAGCCGGGGAGAAAAGCTACACCGGTAGCAACAGGCCCTGCACCGGCTGCTCGCACAGAGGGTATCAGCTCAGCTCCGCCCCAGGAGATGAACAAAAATTCCAGGAAAAAGAAAAAAAGAAATGTCAGGAAACAGGAATTTCAGAAAAGAGGAATTTTCGGAAACAAATTTCAGAAAACAGCAGCTTTCGCCGCCAGGGCAGCGGCGCTGCCGCGCGGGGCCACAAGGTGGCGCCGCGACACCGGGCAGGACAGGGGCCGGGGGGGGGGAACGGGGCGC
>NW_010586158.1:21769-64505 GCF_000705375.1 Tinamus guttatus
ATAACCGGGCTGGCGGGGCTGGCGGGAGTGCGGCGGCTCCCGCGGGAACGCAAGCAGGGTTATTCCGCAGAAATCGGGGCATTTCCTGGATTTCCCTGTGGCAAACCTAGGACTGCAGGTGGGCCGGGAAAGGCTTCCGTGTAATTTTAGGAGGGAAGGGACGCGGCGTGCCCGGAGGGCGGCGTGTGCGGCAGCCCTGGGCTTCGCGGCCTGCTGGGCCGCTTGTGGGCTTGGCAGGGCCGGGGCTGTTCACCTTTTGCTTTCCTTTATTTCTGTCTCGTGTGTGAGATCTTGGGATGTTTGAGTGCTGCACCTCGTGCACTGGGAGGTCCATTTTGCCTCGGAAAGAAGAAAGCTACAGCCTGGAAGTTTTTTTTCCTATCCACGTCGCCGTTATTTATGACTAAACTGTGAAAGTCAAATGCAACTAAAGCTCCCTGGGACTGCTAATAATGTTACAGCTTTTAGCATCTTACCCTTGACCTCTGGTTGTTGTCCAAATTGCTGTGGGTTTGTTTTGTGCATCCTGGGGAGGACTCTGTTTTTGGGAGCACCCTTACACAGCCTCAGGCTCTGCTATGGTAGAAATATGCCTTGAGTTAGCATGTAAGAGAACTGCCCTTCCTTGAACATAATTTTGTCATATATGTAATTTCTTCCTCTCCTGCTTGCAGGAAATACCACTGCTGGTGTGAGGACGTTGATGTGAAGCCGTCGTAGTGGTCAGTAGGTTTTCATAGTTCAACTGACTCTCCTAGTTGGATGACAGCCAGCTATAACTGTATCCTAAGTGCTGATCAGATCCTGTGCTCACAGGCAATGCTGTAGATAGTGATAGCGATTTCTACTGTTATTTTCTTTCTTTTCTTTTCTTTTTTTTACTAGAGAATTATTTGTGCTGCCAGCTGCCTCTGCAGCCTCTTTACTCACATGCTTAAGTGCTTCTGCATGACTGGGGGCACTTTGGTATTAAAGGTAACATCATACACCAGCAGTGCACAGTATTGATCTGAAGTAGAGCATCAAAATACTCTTCACACTGTTGGTTTTCACCACTCCAGGTGCTAAACTTGCACTAACAGTAAGAATTAGAAGTGTAAAATGAAATAGCTGTTTGTGGGAAGACACGCACTATTGACATTGTTATATGACACATATTTTTTCCTGAACTCTTCACGTATGTATGTAGTAGAGCTTCAATATTTTGTGTATTTGACACATTGAAACGTAGAGAGATGGTTAGTTTATATATTTGACACACAGAGAAGGCTGGTTAATTGGAGATACCTAACAAAAGGCATGGTATTTTTTTGAACTGGTTGGTAGTATAGTTAAATCTAGCAAAGCCTTAGGAGGAGGATGCTGAGTTCACAAGCATGATGAAGAGCATGGAGGGTGTCCTTTTGCACCTTGCTGTCATCAGTACCAGTACTGACAGCCTATTCCCTTAATAGGTGATGCTTTTAATCAGAATTTTTTTAAACATGTGGTTTCTCTATTCGCAGGTTCTGAGGAAGGGAGCTTTCTTTCCGATCAATTTAATCTCTGAAATGCAAATTGCTGTACTAAATAGTCACCTTATTTTTGCAAAAGCTCTTTTATGAATGCTTTTAGTTTCTGCACCCCTTTTTCACGTTCAGCCAGTTTTGTGCTTTGAATGATCTGTTGGCCCAAAATTCCACTGATTTGAATGAATGGAATAAAAATAGTATCCTACAGCAGTACTAGATCAAGTTTGGTCCTTCAGTGTCTTTATGCTTTATTTTTTTACATAAGTTTCTAAAAATACATTTCTGGAGATCCTGCTTTTAAGATAATGTGATGAGAATATCCTTTCCTTCCCTTTTGTTTCCCCTTGCAAGTGTTATAGTGATGCCCTTCTGCCAGAGGTACTGGTTTGGGTAGGAGGATTTTCACTTAAAATGGATATTCTGTTTCTCTCACTGCCTTATGTGCTATTACCCTCCATGCTTGCGTGCGAGTGATATGCTTGTCCCTTCTTAAAAAATCCTGATGACTGTGGGCACATTAGTCTTTTCCCATTTTATGACTAGTGATATTCTATGATTTTTTTAAAAATACTTCTGTAGTTTCTGATAGATTCTTGCTCTAAATCTACCCTATCTTCTGCATATAAAGTGTCCACTCAGTCTATTCCCACTCATGAGAGGGGTGAGTTTGCCTTACACAGCAAAATTGGTGTTTAACATAGTGAGCTGTGAAATCTCTGGAGATCTTCCAAACCCACCTGGATGTCACCCTGTGCCGCGTGCTCTGGGTGTCCCTGCTGGAGCAGAGGGGTTGGGCTAGGTGATCTCTAGAGGTCCCTTCCAACCTCAACCATTCTGTGATTCTGTGAAATGACAACCTCCCAGTGCCATGGGAGGCTGCATAGGCTCCAAGTATTCATGGATTCAGAGAAATGTCACATTTATGGAAAATAAGTCAGTTGCTAGCTTTTAAATGCCAAAGCAGTTTGGACCTGATAAAGTATCTAAACAACTCCTTGTAGTAATCAGAGGAAATATGTCATAAATGTATTTTCTGTATGTTGTATTTTAGTAAGTGCCTATTACTGGCCTTTTCCAAAAACCGGGTTAGGAACATCTTTGGTCTGATAGAAGAATTCAGGTCACACAAAGGAGCAGAGATAAAAGCAGCAGCAAGAAGCTAAAGATGTGGTCAGCTTAGGTAGTGTTTTGGCATTTCTGATTCAAACATGGTTTCCTTCTTCAGAAACACTTTATATGAGGTTCTCTGCTGAATTTGTTGTGATTTCACCTTCCTTTAATTACATCCTGTCTTTTTATCTTAATATTATAGAAGAGGCTGAATAATGCTGTGCTCTCAGTCTTCTGAATGAGGTCAAAGCCTCCGTGTCACCAGTGGGTCCTTTCCATCTCTGACAGTAACCTCAAATACAGCCCTGTGTTCTGGACTCTGCTAGAGGGCCGTGCTCCTGTAGCATGAGTTAGATTACCAACAATAAAAAAAAGAAAAAGCATTTCATGGCTGTGTCTTACAGTATGACAGGCACTGTCTCAATTTCTTTTGAATCCAGGGGAATTGAATTGCATTGAAATAAGCATTCATTAGTGCTTCCTTCCTAGAGAGACGGTCATATTTTGTTGAAAGGCAGTGCATCCATTCTTAATCTCAGTGGGAAAATAATTTAGGCTAAAAAATTAAACATTAATTAAATTAATTAAAATTAACCTTATTATTAGTGATGAGCATAGACAAACAGATTTCTTATTTAAAATTGTAAATTTTGTCAGTAATTTTGTATGTTTGGTTGCTTCCATATTCTATTTGAAAAGATATAAATTATAGTAGTATATTTATCATATTGGTTGTCTGCTTCTTACCATATTTCCTATCTTGCATAGCGTCTTTTGGAAGAGTAATTCAGCAAAAAATAAAAATTAACTCATTCTTTCATTTAGTATCCCAGCTTGTAGATCTATTATGCTATGCTTTTTATTTCTAGTCATGTTTTGTACTTTATTTCTGAAAGTAAATTACTAAGTTTGGCAAGGCATTTTTTTATGTTTGGTCCAACTATTATAGTTGGATATTTGCCAAAACTTTTTCGCTTTCCTCTGTTTCCCCTTCAGAGAGCATATGCATATGCTGTAGACGAAAGGAGTTTCAGACTTGGTCATCTACTGCTCTAAAAACAATGAAAACAGTGTGTTTACGTTAGGCTCTGAACCTGATTTCTATCTGTGCTGAAGCTAGGTGCCAGGTAAGAGCTAGAGTGATCATGAGCTTCTAATACACATAATTTCTCTGAAGTGGAAAATGAAAGATTCGGCTACCATGAGCTTAGATTTTCAAGTATGAGAAAAAGACTCTTGCAGTGACCTTTACACTGTCCAGGCGGGTATGTGGAAGAGACAGTACATATGCAAGCCATAAAAATGGAAACACAAGTTTTGGAGAGCTAACATGAGCTTTTCCTTTTTGTTCATTTCAAACGCCTTATTTCCTCTGAGTCTTTAACACATCTCTGGGTTACGTGTGCTGCAGGTCTCTGCAGTGTTTTCTGAGTGACCTTAGCTCTGTGTTTTATTCTGTAGGCAGGCCAGGGAGAACAAAATGAAATCGCACACTTTGGCTTCCTAATGCCCAGTTCTGCAACATTCACTTGCATGAGGGTTCCTATTGACTCTGATGAGACTTCTTGCAGATAGGTTGGTATGGCCATGGGTTTGTGCATGTGAGCTTGCTGTGGACTATGCAGAGAGCAATAGCTTGTCTTTTGGGGAGCTTCATGATTTGCATTTTCTTTGAATGTTCCCCATTCTCATTCTCCTTGCCCTAGCTACAGCTTAAGAGACAAAAAGTTGCTATTTAATTTACTACGCATCAAACAGAACACAGCTGTGGTGTATGTCACAGAATCACAGAAGGGCTGAGTTTGGAAGGGACCTCAAGAGATCATCTAGTCCAACCCCCCTGCTCCAGCAGGGACACCTAGAGCACGTGGCACAGAGTGGCATCCAGGTGGGTTTGGAAGATCTCCAGAGAAGGAGACTCCACAGCCTCTCTGGGCACCTTGTTCTAGGGCTCTGTCACCCTCACAGTAAAGAAGTTCTTCCTCACGTGGAGATGGAACTTGTTCTGTTTTAATTTATACCCATTATCCCTTGTCCTGACAACTGGCCACCACCGAGAAGAGTTTGGCCCCATCCTCCTTACATTCTACCCTCAGCTATTGTATACATATTGTTCAGATCTCCTCTCAACCTTCTCCAGGCTAAACAGGCCCAGTGCACTTAGTCTTTCCTTGTTAAGATCATCTTTTAAGATCTAATCATCTTTGTTGCTTTATGCTGGACCCTTTCTAGAAGTTTCACATCCCCAGATGTCCTGACCCCATGTCCTGTGTTCTTATGCAGCAAGGATAATTCATGTTATGCTGGGATAAATCCACAGTAGCTGTAAAAAAGAAAATGCTATATTTGGTATATTCCAGTTAAGCTAGAGGCAGCAGTTGACCATGTTTTAGTAGTATTTTCCTGCATTAGTAGTTTAGGGTAATTTAGTGCATTCAATTCCTGTTATTCTTCACCAGTGCCAAGTTCAAGTTATGAGTGACAACATGGGATGAATGTGGTCTTAATGTAATAAAATATTGCCAGGTAGGGAGGCAATTACTCAGAATGTTTCTAAATGGTTCGTGCTGGTAAATCACATTGAAAATAGTTATAATTGTGAGCCCTACCTAGTGATTATAGGTATCTTGTACACCCTGGGGTGTTTTTGTTTGTTTGTTTGTTTTCTAGTTGCCGCTGTTTCTTTCCCTTTTTCCTCATGTGTGGGAATATGATTACAGTCCAAAGTGGATTGCAGTGTCCCTTCCTAGTGGCAGGATTGGGATGAGATGTCTGAAGAAAAAGGGAAATAAAGCAAAAGGAGGGAATTGTAAGCAAACAGAAGTGCATCGTAGGTTTAATCAGAAATCTTACTACTTTTGTGTTGTCAAAATGGATTTAGACATTTTGCTGAAATTACTTCTTTTATGGATATCTCTATGTACATGCTGCTAAAAAGAGAAAATAGTGTGCTTCATATAAGTCTATGATTCTATGCAATTAATTTGGAAAATAAAATTTGTAAAAGCTTAAGATGTGAGAGAAAGTGGGAAAGATAATGAAACAAAGTGTGTTCTTCAATCTCAGCATTTTAGACTACACTGTGGTAAAAGGCTCCTTTTTAACTTTCATATTGTGGTGAGGAATTGCAAGGACTGAGATTATTAGTGAACTAATCAAAAGTCATAATTAAGAGACTTAGACTAGCTACAACAAGGAGGGATATTTAATAGCTATTGGCCATAGTATTCAAGATTATTAAAATGTATTCATTATTCATGCCTATTTTTGTATATATTTTTATGAGTTAAAAAAATATGTATTTTCTTTCCTAGCTTACCTTGACCACCAGAACAAACTCTGAAAGAGATGGTAAGCAGTCTTTATGGGTGTCTCTGAGTGATAAGCTAGTCCTATTCATAGGAAGTGCATATAAACACTTTTATTGATCTGACAATACAGACATGTGCAAATTATATATGAAAAAAAGCTAAACTGAATTCAAAATAGAACTCAGATTACAACGCTATATGATTTGCCTGCCCTTGGGAGAACTCCAGAGTCATAACAGGAAAAATAACTGAGGAGGTTGATCATTTGCCTTTAGATTTATAGCTTTTGTTCACTTGAGGAAATCTCTCATTTCCATTTATTTCACAGCTGAAAAAGCACAGACACAGAACTAAGTTAGTCTTTAAGGTATTCCTTTTCTTTTTCCACCTCAACATGAAACATTTCTGTAACTTCTGTTTTTGAACAGATGGATTTTTAAAGGTGAAATGTAAAAGAGGTTTTCATGGCTCACTTTGAACAAAACAAAAAGGCCACGAAAAATATTTGGACGGGCACCGGCATCACAGTTCTGCCTCCATGAACTGGCTTTTTGTCTTCCTCTCCCTGAAATTAGCTACTGGAGCTCAGCAGCCAGGCACTTCAGCCAGCGGGATTCCAGCGTGTTCAGTAAAGTCATCAAGGCCCTTTTAGAAACATTTAAAAAGAGCTGAAGATAACTTCTAGAAGAATGTGTTGTCCTTTTCAGAAATATATAGAATGTATGAGATCTCTGCTTTTGTCAGGCTGCGTGAACTGCTTTATTGTGTTCCATAACTGGATTTTTAAGTAGTGGAAAAAAATTAGCAAGATGTTCCAAAAGTAACCTGTGAATGTCAGATTGGACAAGAGGACATTCTCCTCTGACTGCTGAAGGATGAGCAGTCAGTCTGAAACTCTTGAGCAAAGCAAGAAAAATAAATAAGGAAAACATTGTACATCCTAGTTTTTAGGAGGTTGGATAATTAAGAATGGATGAATTCTTTGTGGAAAGTGGGTGATTTTATTGCACCAGTCATCTTGGCAATAAGTATTTTCAAATGAGCAGTCTTTTAGCAGGACGATTGGAGACTAAGGAGAATCAGCCCTACAAAGTCTTGCTTCCACGAACTGTTACTTTTCAGGAAAGATAATTTGGGTTTTTAATCACATGGCTGAACCCCAGAATCCTTCGCAGATAGGATGACATTTTTGATCAAGCTTTTTTAAACAATGTATTTTTAAAATGTTTTTTTCACCAAGAAACTTATTGGCTGGAGACCTTCTGTACCTAAAATCTCTTAGCAGTAACCTTCAAAAGAAACAATATTTATAGACCTCTTCGGGGATAATAGGCTCAATTTTGCAGAAAAAAAGGGGCAGTTGTTATGTAAACTCCAGCATTTGCGTTATTGTCTGAGAACCAGGAAGTGAAAACAAATGCAAGTAAATGAAATTAACCTCACATGGTATTACCAGTCTTGAATGGAAAGTATTTTGTAAGTTTATTTGATACTTCATTCTCCAAGAGATCATTCTTCTAAGGTTACAGAGTGGCGCCAGTTCAGATTGGGAAAACACATTTCAAGAAAGGTTTTTCTTTTTTTTTTAATCTTGTATGTTCTTAAAAATATATAATAAAGGACTGTAAATGTCAGATTCATCTCAGAAAGTCTCAGCAAATCTTCACAGTTTGAGCATATGCCAAAGCATGGTTTAATTAAAATTCTTCTGATTTAAAAGTACAAGCATTCCGTTTTGGCCTGAGAGAAGCTTTTTTCTCTGGGAATTAATATGCAAAAAAAGCTTCACTTGCCATCTATGTATGGCCCTAGTTTACTGTATGGCTTTCTTCAAGAGCTTCAGCATCTCTTCTTGAGAAGAGCATGAGGTGGGAGAGAAAATGGCCTGTAGGAAGGAGGGCTAAGGCTGAAAGGACTGGGCTTTAGCTTGCTAGGGAAATATGAACAAAGTAAAACTGTACTGTTTCAGGTAAAGTAAGATGAGCTGGAGGACAGGGATGGTGTGTTTCATTTTGTCCCTGAATATCTCTTCCCATGTATAGTACTTTATCATTGGGACTTTATTGCTTTTTTCCATATCCTGGTTGCTGATGAATACAAAAGGGAGATTTGCAGGCAGCTCAGCCCTTGCCTAAATACAGTCTTGTTTTTGATCAGAGCCATGATGGATATATGAACTTGACTCGAGTGCAGTTTGACCTTTTCTGTGAAACTTATCTTGGCAGGCAGATGGAGGAAGTATGTTACGGGACAAAATTAATGCCGTTGTTTCATATGGAGGAATTTTAATCTCTTACATTTTCTGTCTGTGGATGTGAAAAGCAGGTGTAGGTTGTAATTGCATACCCATAGATGTGACCCAGCTCTTGCGATTCCTGGTGAGCAGTGAAGGAACTGTGGAGTACATTGCACTGGCACTACAGTAGCAGGAACACTTGGGAACACCTCCTCTGTGTATTGCTGCTTTACTGGCAGTTCTTTGTTGGTAGCTGATGAGGAAAAAACAGTCTCTTGTAAGAGTAGTAAAATGTAATGCGCTTGTGCAGTATTAATCCTTAGTGTCATTCAGATATACATTGTTTATTGAAGAAGAATGACATGGTCAAAAGACAAACTTCGAACTTCATTTTACAGTGTTTCTTCCCTCAATTACTGTTTATTTTCTCTTTTTTTTTCCCTCCCGTTGCCCAGGAGGAAATGCCTCTGGAAGACGCTGAGCCATGGTACTTCCAGCGCGTGTATGCCAGATACTGGAAGCACTACGACATAGCCATGCGCTGGATGCGCAAGCACCAGAAAGCCTACAGCAAAGCCGTGGAGTCCTCGTGCCGCTTCCCGTGGCAGCCTCCGGCAGCGCCTCCGAGCAGCCGCTACTCCGACTGGGATGGCAACGACCGCGCGCGGCCGCGCGGCCGCTCCGCCGGCGGCAACCCGTGTGGCAGAGCTCCGTGCCCTGGTGGGGCACGTGGGGAGGATGCCGAGAGGGACTCGGCGACCGAGGAGGGCTCCGAGTCCGAAGAGGAGATAGAGTGTGACCTGAGTAACATGGAGATCACGGAGGAGCTTCGCGAGTTTTTCGCGCAGACAGAGAGGCACCGGGAAGAGCTGCGTGAGTCCCTGTTGGTCAGTTTATTTTGGGTGCCTGGTGGCCATCTCGCTGGGTGAGGGAAATCTGCAGTGTCCGGAGTTTTGGTGAACAATTCGAAGAAGTAGGGAGCACTGCAAGAAAGTAAGCCAGACAGGATGAACGGGGCAAAATTTGTGGGAGCGCTTAGGTCAGTACCGTTTGTTTGAAATAAAGTTCAGAAAACATTTGAAGGTTTTCATATGAGAGGGGAAAGATGATGACTGTAAAGAGGAGAAAACAATATTCAGCTTCAGCTCTGAAGATTTGTCCATGGGTAGAATGTTCAACATTGCTCTTAGTTGCGCAGGTGGCTCCAGTATTTTAGTTCAGAATTCATTCTTCCAGGAGTCACTCGATGAGTCTTTTGCCAATTCTTGCCTTCCTTCTCTAACTATCCTTTGGTTTATCTTACAAAGATTTGCTTAATTTAAAAATAGTTAAACAGTATTTAATTAAGACAGTATTTAATCAGCCAGCTTTTCCGTTAAAAGCATGTATACATATACTTGTATGTCAATATCCAAAATTAATTCATACCAAATTTTAAAGCTAGAGTTAAAGATGTAAGTTTGCTGAAGGACCTTTTAGTGGTATTCAGTCTAAAATACTGTCAAAACTACAGAATTTTAAAGTTTAAATCTACTTGCATAATATATCTCTGAAAAGGGAAGCCAGAGGTAGGACTTTACTACAACCCTAGGGTAAACCTCAATGTACTTTACAGTACGGATCAGCCCTTTTATTTGTTGTTCTTTGACTAACCTGACAGCAAAATTGCAAGACCTTTCTCTTCTCCCCCAGCATCCCTTGGTCCTCTGTACTGTACCAAAGGTGTTTCTTTGTTTTGCATCTTGATCTGGACCCAAGTCGTTAAGCAGAGGACATTACACAAAAACTTGAGATTATTGTTTTTTTTTCTCGGGTCTTGATCCTCAGTTTTTGGTAATCTTCACTTCTTTAAAATCTTAAATAAATTAAAGGATCATGTTGTACTTTATTAACAGTTTACTGCATATACAAGTGTTGCAGGAAATTTGTCATCTGTTCTGAGGAAACAGCATGATGAAAATAACTTCCTGTGTAAGTCATGTAGGAAATACCCAGAATCACTGCTTAATGGAACTTGTAATGCATGCTGAAAGAGAGAAGAACTCTAAAAGCACGGAATAAAAGCAATGATTGGGAGGGAGGGTTAAAATGATGTTAAATTCTTCGATCATAGAGAATCTAGTGATCTGAAGTGCTCCAGTTTAACTTCACACTTCCTTCAGAATGACATACAGTTCTCTAGCTTGCAGAGGAGTGAGTTGGCACAAGTTAAGGAGCTCGGTGGTAGTGCCCAACGTGCAGCCCTTGCTGATCAGCACCGTTCTGCTTTTGCAGAATGAGTTTGCTGTTCTCTGTTGAAACGCTCCTTTGAAGAGGTGCAGGATGCTTTGAGATGCCGGGCTGCGTCCAGCAGTGCAGTCTTTGAACTCAGTCTTTGTGCTTAGTGCTGTTTGTAGGTGTGTTAGTGATTAAAGTGGTATGCTGGAAACTGGGAAATCTGAGCTCAGAGACTCTTTGTCATAAATAGCCTATGTAACAGTGGTATAGATATTTCATGTCTTCCTGGATTCTCACTTGCTGTTCTTGCTAAAAATATGATTTGATTGTTTGTGATGAGCAATTGGATCAAGAAGAGGCCTGTGACTGAGGGCAGAGAGATTTGACCCTTGTTCCTTCTGTCACGTAAGTCCTTGAAGCCTTTGGAATAATGAGGTCTCACCCCTGTGCCATTTAGTAGCCTAGTTCTGGGTAAGTGTAATTCCCTTCGCCTTAATGATCGTGTTGCAGATCTTGGGGCAAATCAAAGCAGACTCTGGCCTTTAGTTTCTGTGCTCCTCAGTTTCTTTGTAATTTCCTAGATAAAAGGAGGAGGAGAATAGCTGGCTGTAACTCTTTAAAGCAAGGAAAAGTAAACAGGTATGGCGCTCGATTTTAATTGAAATTAAAATTGTTGCAGAACTCTTAGGTGAAAGGTGCTATCTAAATGCTAATTTTGTGAGTAATTAAAAATACAGCATGGGCTTGTGCAGAGACTGTTTTGTTTCTTTTAATGGGAAGGAAAAAAAATAAAATACATTTCTAATTCTGTTGAAGTTTATCAGAAGAAATATTACAAGCAGCAGCAGGAGAAAAATAGTCATTTTTCTGATGGTGTGGAAATGTTGAGCTGTATGGAGACCCTGTTGATGGCAGTGCTTCTCTGCTTGTATAAGATAGTGTTACCCATTATCCTGGGTCTGTTTCTAAGCAAAATGAAATTTAGGGGTTCATTAAGCTGAGATCAATGACACTATCAAGTTATATCTTTCATAATGTGTTGAAGAAACATTGTAGCTTTTTTTCGTAGTCCTCAAGGAAATTGGAGATTATGCTGTTGCACACAAAACCCACAGTTGCTTAATAGTTTCTCTCTGACCTTTTACTTTCAATCCTTAACTATGAGTCAAGTTACCCCCCACTGTACAAGCAGATCTGTAAAGGAACACGGGCACTCTGTTCCTGACCCAGCAGGGCCAGAAATGTAGCATCTATCTCTGAAAGAGACACTTGTAGTGTTGAGATACGAGCTTAAGTTTTCCCTAAACTAAGAGAAAAGATTTGGGCATATCAGAGAGGAAAACACAATAGCCACCTTGATAAACAGAGCAAGTGCAAGCCAGCTGTGGAGAGGGCTGGAAGGGAGTGAAGTTTGCTTCTTCTGACATAGGTAAAGGGCTTCAGGTGGAGTCCAGTTCAGGGCTCCAGCCTCTGAACTCTGCGCCTTGCTGTGCATTTGGGAGCGAACACCCAGTTTGCTCTTGTTTTAAAATGAAAGCTATGTGAGAGTTTGCTCTAGTTGACAACTTAACGAAGGTGTGCAGGGAAGAAATAGCAACGGGCCAAAAAGAAAGCGGAATTTAATGTAAGGAAGAGTACTGATAGAGAGGGTAGAGTGATTTATCTTTGCAGGATGACTGCCATTAGTCTGGTGATTTTGAAGCCTTGCAAAACTAGGAAATACTACACAGCCTTCATGCAGCTTATTTTGGGCATATGGGAGTCTTAATTGACCACGTTAAATATGGTTGGTTCCCCTTCCACAATCCATATAAAAAGGTAATGAATGAATCCTAGTTCATGTCCAGTGCACACTCCTATTGCCTCATGTAGCATCTGCTAGAGGTAACTGACACCAGCAGAGAGGATCTTACAAAGTGGCAGTGTGGAAGGCTTAAGCAGGGCAACGGTGGAGCCAGCGAAGGTGGCTGTGGCTGGATGGTTGAATACCAGTATTAACATTATTGCAAAGAGGAGAGTCTGAAAGTGAATAAATCTGTCATGTCAGGCTGACAGAAGAAGAAAACTTCATTTCATTTTTCTGTAACTACCATAAACTTTAAGAACCGGCGGATTTCTAAGATATATGTGCTAAATTTTGTTTTCACAATGAGCATTTGCACTGACTCGCTGACTCGTTCGGTAAAGCCTCTGAAACTGGCAAACTCTGTGTGATTTAGCACTTCATCAGAGAGAGCTTGTCGCAAACTTTTTTTTTTTGGTCTTTGAATTCAGGTCAAGTTCTTCCTAGTTTTTAAATTATGTCACAGGTTGCAGTCCAAGTTACATGTTCATGGAATGCACCAAACTAACTCTGTGAGCAGAATTTTACGAGCAGAATTTTACTGTATGAACTGTATCAAACACATTAATGCACAACAAACCTATCTCATGCTCTGAGTATCCTGCAGGCAAAGCCATTCAGTTTAAATCCCTTACAGGCAGTATAATTTCTTTTCTGCAGTAGGTTATAAAAATTCTTCAGCTATTTCTTCATACGCAACCAAAGCAATTTCATTATTTTATCCTGTTTTTCTGCTGTTGTCAGGATAGCCGCCTTTGGTAACTGGTGAGCCTAATAAACTTTGTTTCTTGTGGATGTTTTTAGTTGTGTTTTAAAGTCTTCTACAGGTGGGTGAAAAGTGTGGAGTCATTTTTCTGCATTGTCGCACCTGTCAGACCTAGCTAGAGCATTTTAATTCCCCAAGTGTCATGGATGTAAAGGACAGAATATAGCAAGTAGCTTTATATTTGCAAGCAGCTTTTAAAAGTTAAAAGGACACATATTTATTGCATTTTTAAGTTTAGCCTTTGAAATACATAGCTTGGCTTTATGTTGTTTTACTTTTTATTTATTTCTTTCGTTACGTACATGCATTTTAATAAATGAATAATATAATTGCATTAATGCAGCATTACAAGTGCACAGAGAACCATTCCGCAGCAGTCACCAGGCAATGAGATAGTGTCCTTTAGTTTAGAAACAACAACAAGTGAAGGAAGCTGCAGTCACGCCAGTTCATTACTGAAGGATAATGGCCTATCACTTGTTAATGCCATGACTAAATTTTACTTTAAATGCTCTGTTTGTGTTATGAACACATACCCCCCTGCTTTTCCCAAAATAATATTGCCTAAGCTTAAAGTTTTCAAACCAGATGGAAAACTGCCTAAAACAAAATGAAAGGGAATGGTGAATGAAGAGGTTTTCCCCAAATCTGCAACTTGTAGTAGTTTTCCCATCAGGTTTCTTTTCTGTTTCTCTGAAAGATGACTGTTGCCTCTGCCTGTTCCGTGAAGTGAGGGTAATGGAATTTTCCATGTTTCTAATTTACTTGGGTAGCACCAAATCCATTAATCTCTTAATTTTATTTTTCCTTAAAGCCTTCATGATGCTAATTGGAAAATACTGACTACTCTACAGGTCGTTTGCCATCATGGTGTTTTTCCATCAGTTTTGGTAAATTCTTCTGCCTGTTTTTCCTCTGCCTGTTCCACCAGACTCCAGTTCAGATTCTTACTTTTGGCCGCCAGCATCTCCTTCACTTCTGCTGTACCAATGTCTGCTTGGCTTTCAAAGCTTTGCCAGCCCTGTTTCACGTAGGCATTTTTTTTCTCTGAGTTGCTGGAGCTTCTGAGAAATGCCTGTGACACAGGGTTTCTCAGCAATGTGTACAGATGCTTAAGGGATGACTTCGAGATATGCTCTTTCGTAAACTGAAGCAGATATGTGGAAACCTCTCCCTTTGTACCATATCCCTGCTCTTGAGGACTGAACATTTTATTGGGCTTCTCTGTAAAGTTTCAGAAGGTAAATGATGTTTTCTGTAGCAGCAGAATCTTCTCGAGTGTGTACACTGTGTCCAATATAGAGGTAGTGTTATTTGGTACTAGAGGCCAATAGCAGAAAAATTGTTTTCCTGAGAGAGAAACAAGGAAAATGCCACAATCTTCACTAGGTTTATAATGGGGAGGGGCAAAAAAATCTTTGCAATAATACAGATTCTGAATTGCATTCAGAAAGCAACAGTTGGCCATAATTTTGTATCAGTTTCATAAAGGATAAAGTTTTTATTGTGCTAAAAGTATCAGTTCGGGAACACCGGCTTTCCTGGAGGAATTTATAGTCAAGAAAGCGTCCTTGAATCTCATACTTGAAACAGAGCTTTCTGCTTGCATAGAAGCCCACGAGCAGGTGTGGAGCGTGGGCACTGTGTTAAGGATTGCTTGCCTCAGGTGGTTTGTTGAGGCATTTGGCTTGTTCACGTGTGTAAAGGATTTTGCCTACCTCATCTGGAATAAGCAACAAGCTTGAGGACAAGAGTGCAGTCTGAGAAGAGTTGTTAATCCCAGCCTTGTGCTTAACAGCTGTTATCTCCATGGCCAGCAGACATGCTTTTGACAATATATTTACTGGGCAAGTATGGAATTTGAACTACCCGTTCTCCCAGAGAGCTTCCATCCCCAAGTTAGTCGTGAGCCAGTAAGTTATGAATCAGCGAGAGCGGTTGGGTAATCTCGTAAGTCAGTGCTGTGGTAAAATTCCTTCTGACTGGAACTGCCTCTTGAGGATACGCAGATAAGACACGTAGGCTGGGGCAGATACTGCCCCAGCAGCTGCCCCATTCCTTTACCAGCCATGGGCCACGTCTGTCTTCAAGAGCTCTTTCTGGATATTTGGTGATCTCAGAAGGGTGCTCTGGAGCCATGTCAATGGCTTGCTGTTGTGTGGGTTGTCACTTTTACAGCTCTGATGGATTAGCTATTGGGACTTGCTCCTTACAGATAAAATGCAGGAAGTAATTCAGGGAATGTGGAAGAACTTCTTTGCTGTGAGGGTAACAGAGCCCTGGAACAGGCTGCCCAGAGAGGCTGTGGAGTCTCCTTCTCTGGAGATCTTCAAACCCCACGTGGATGCCACCCTGTGCCATGTGCTCTAGGTGACCCTGCTGGAGCAGGGGAGTTGGACTAGTTGATCTCTGGAGGTTCTTTCCAACCTCAACCCTTCTGTGATGCTGTGAAATCAGTTTTAGGCCAGACAAGCGGTGTGCGATGCCCACCACGTGTCCATGCGGGCTCCGAGGCCCAAGCACACCGCTGTGACCTACCAGGCCTTTGCAGAGCTTTGCCAGGAACCTCTAAGCAGATCCCAGGGGCCATGTGTGGAAAAGAAATCCCTCCCCAGTCTTGTTGTAAGAGCAAAAATAGCTCTGAGAGGGCTGTTACAGAGGGCTGCCTCTCATGGGCCCAGCTTAGTGGGGCTGGGGGCGCAGGCCCTGCTTTTACTGAGTTTACCGGTAGGTTTCCGAAGGCCAGTCTGCCTGCTTGCTTATTCCATCAGCACCTGCGTCTGCTCTGAGCGGCTCCGCTAGTTTTCTCTTCATTCTTTGTCCTTGCAGGGGAGCCTGTGAAAGCGGCTGCAGCTGCCCTGGAAGCGAGCGGGTGAGCCCATGCTGGGAGGCACAGCTCTGCAGAAAGGGCGATGAAAGCTGCTCCGGGCCAGGCGCTGCTCTCGGGCAGTCTGCCTTCACAGCTAGAGCGCTCTGCTGTTGTCTCCCAACTCTATTGATTGCTGGTTCCATGTAGGTGCCATGTGCAGTGTTTCTGGATCCCTGAATGGCTTCATTTTAGGAGAAAGCTCTGACTCAGCTCTGCACTGATGGCTCTGAATTCATACCTCGTCAGCATGATACTCTCCACCCTGTAAGTGCACAGTGACAGTCCAAGGGATTCTCCATGGGAGAAAAGTATCTCAACTATTTAACATTTGAAATTTTTATTTTATTTTTTTATAAGCCTCTCTCAAGAGTCGCTTGAAGACTCATAAGTTACCCCTGCTAATTTTAATAGGGTGTTATTAATGGCAAAACTTCAGAGACACCCTGTGCTTTCAGTGCTTGATGGTCTTGCCAGAAACTTCGGGGGAATTCTTGCCCATTGTCACAGTGGAATTGTTGGAGCTCCGGAGGCAGAAAGTTCAGAGACTCTGCCTGTGTCTTTTTGAAACTTGCTTCCTCACGTGCCCAAAATCAACCATGAGACATAACAGGGGCTGTTCAGCTACCTGTCTTGGGCTAGGGTGACCTTTACAGCCTGCTGTAAAGGCCTGGCACGTGTCATGTGGCACTGCGACCACAAAAGCTTTCAGCATGGGTGGAGTTTAAAAGATATCCAAAAGAACAACTTCACTCTCCCAGCCACCCCTTCAAAGTAAAGGGGAGGAAGCTATTCACACCTAAAGAAAGACATTCCTCACACCTCAGCATGTGAGGGGATGTTGTCACCCTGTCTCTGACAATGGCTGGGTTAAGTGCCTGAGCCACCTTGTGAGGAAACATCCTGTTAATCCCATTGTGCCTTTACCCTAGGAGTTTGTGCCCAGGGTTGCTTCAGGGATTTGGACCTATAGGATGGGGATAGTAGTCCTTCCCTGCCTCTCAGGAATGAACCAGATGAAGTACTCAGTACCAGTTCTTCATCGGTGGTATAGTTGATATTTGCCCCCCCAGTACTGAAACCTCTTTACCCACTGTCAGAGTTTTCCCTGATATTTTCGAGGAAATGCATCTCATTTGTCAAAACACCATTCCGCAGTCCACTGAAATTGTGCCAGCAGTGTAAAATAAAGAATAAATCTGAAATGGATATTTGTATTGAAATTAGGTTCATACTGAGGTAAATAGCATGGGGATTACACTATTGATTGTTATTGTTCACATTTGACTAGATGAGAACCTCCTTGGATTTAATTTCATTTGCAATGTATGGTGGTTGTTGCTCTAAAAACCGTCCGTGTGTTCACACAGGCATTGGAGAAGCTTTGCCAAGGCACGTGGGTCTCCCCCAAGGCTTCGGGCCTTGACTTTGGTATGGCTGCTCACGGATACTAACAAGCCATCCTGCTGCCCTCTTGCTTGGGACAAGACTTGCAGATCACAGTTCTTTCCAGGAGGTTTGCAATTTCTGAAGCAGTTGCTGAGCAGGACTAAAGCAAAGGTACTGGAATACTTGCTGTAAATACTTTAGTTGTCATTACTTAGGGATTTTTGGCCCGTGGAAAGGTGGAAATGAGGCAGAGAAACCCGGGAAAACTCTAGACTACAAGATTGCATTGAGTGTGTCATATTAGTGGAGGAGGTGTTGAGGTGCTGGAAGAGCATCTCCTCAGCTTTGATGGAGTGCAGGAGAAGCATCTGCCTCTTCCTGATCTTCCCATTTCTCAGTGGTTAAAATGGTGATCTGTAGTTACCTGTATGGCCTGATTTGGCTTGGCATCATCTCGTAACCTCTGCTCTGAACAGGCTTTTGCCCTGGGTGGACTTTTGTTCAGATGGTTCTTCTTGCATAAAGTCTTCTCTTCATCGAGGCGCTTTCACTTGATCCTGTGTGAATCACCCCATTGAAATTGCTGAGGGCAGACGCTCACGCTTGCTAAGATGTGTTGGTAGCAATTTTAATGCCAGCTCCCTTTTAAAAGCAGGTTGTGCCTCAATTTACACAGCGCCCTCTTGAATTACTTCCAGCATCACAAGTGCAATAGAGGCACTTCTGGGATTTTCCTTGGCATATTTTCTGTTTTGCTATTGTGTTTTTAGTCCTAAGTGTAGCAATTAAACTTGAACGTTTACGTAGCTCTATTTAATTTACTACTGTTCAGATGGTTCTTCTTGCGTAAAGTCTTCTCTTCATTGAGGCGCTTCCACTTGATCCTGTGTGAAACACCCCGTTGAAATCGCTGAGGGCAGACGTGGAGCTCACGCTTGCTAAGATGTGTTGGTAGCAATTTTAATGCCAGCTCCCTTTTAAAAGCAGGTTGTGCCTCGATTTACACAGCGCCCTCTTGAATTACTTCCAGCATCACAAGTGCAATAGAGGCACTTCTGGGATTTTTCTTGGCATATTTTCTGTTTTGCTATTGTGTTTTTAGTCCTAAGTGTAGCAATTAAACTTGAACGTTTACGTAGCTCTATTTAATTTACTAAGATGCTAAAGTGATGCCAGGTGAAAGCGTCCAAAACAGAACCGAGGGTTTAAATCACTGTTTGGTTTATGCGCTTCCTAGTATTGCTCTTGAACTCCAGTGATGGCTTGAAAGTACCAATTTGTCAATCAATATTGATGCCTGTAAGTGATAATATTTAGCAAAGGGAAATAAGCAAAGGTCAGAAAGAAACTGGACGTAGCCTTTTCTTTTGCAAGCTGTGATACACCTTGCTGGTTTCTTTAGCTTGACCTTCTATCCAGATGCCCCTAAAAAGTGCTGCCCACTATAGTTATACCTTAACTTAAAATACGTGTCTTCAAATAAAGCAAATAGAATTCAGCAGTGTGGCCTGTGGCTGGAATCAGGAAAGGAATTTCCCTATAAAGAGAATTTTGATCTAGAAAGCTGATGCAAGCTAAATCTTTTCTTTTTTCTCCTCATTTCTTCTTCCTCTCCCTAGCACTCTATACATCATGGAGCACATTCTTCCAAGTGCATGTACTTAATTTCTATTCAGAGCACATGTGAGAGCTGTCTTGGTGGGGAAACTCCGTGTTTTTTCATTGCTTTTGTTCTTTTTTAAGGAAGAGTTCAAACATAGAAGTGTTTTCTTTGAGAAGCTGAAATGTGTTCAGCCCTCTCCGCCTGTGTGGTGTGTGTATGTATGTGTGTATACAGATGCAGTTATATATAGATTTAAGTAATCCTTCTGTTTACCCTGGCGCTGGTGGCTTTGTCTGGCCTCAGCCTTGTTGCCATCAGTGACAGATTGGAGGTGTTTGGGGGAAGGGAGCTCAGTCAGCTGGGCTCTGTCTAATCTTACTGCACTGGGCTTGATCCTTGCTCGAGGCAGCTGCTATAATTGCTCAGGAGCGGGCAGCAACTTGCTGGCTTTTTAATTCTGTCACATGGATAAACGTCGCGGCAGCGTCTGTGTTTTGTCGCATGGACGCTGGGGTCTGTGTGGTGTAAGTGATGCAGAACCGCAGCTCGTCTGTGTGTTTTGTATCTTCCACAGAGCTGCCAGAGACATGTGCGTGTGTGTATCTGAGGATGGATTGTGCTTAGAACACTGCAATTTCTACCGTTTTTACAGTTGGACTTGAGGATCTTGAAGGCCTTTTTGGTAGTGATTCTGTGATTCTACAGCGGGCTTTCACTTGAGGTTCCACCAAACAAGGTGGTTTCCTCATAGTTCTGACTGTCTTAGTTAATTTTGTTGTTGGGGATTAGAAGATCCATTCTTAAGGGTTTCATTGAGGTAGGGAATAGAAGGAAATAAAATAAGGGCTATTTATTTAGGTGGACGGTAACCAGTGTAGTCTATTGCTAGTAGAAACAACGCAACCCTTCCAGCCTGTGTTTACATCTGGGATCTTTGGCAGTTTGTTTTGGAGACAGCAAGACAACTCTTGTGCGTTCTTAATCCTATTTGTAAAACAGAAATTAGCTGCCTTAATCTCCTCTTCACTGTGTACCTTTCTGCAAGTTATTTAACCCGTAGTTTTCAAAACAGTGTGTGATAATGAATCCTTCCAAGGCCTCTGTCAGGTCAGAAGGTAATTAAACTCATTTTACGGGTTCATTAGCACGAGGTATGATATAGATAAGTAATTTAAGATTAGTATGGACCATTTGCTTCCCAATCTGGAAGTGGAGCACTTCGACTCTTAACTCTGTTTCCTGGCTTTCTAGTCACTCTGATTTCTGTGTTAACATTTAGACACTTGCTGGCTTGGTAAGTTATTCACCCTTGTTCCTACAGAACTTTACTCTTTAAAAATTATTGAAAATGTCCATGGCAATGAAAGAGGGGATATCTGACCCAATTCACTGGTCTGGAAAAAAAAATCTGTTTTCTGCCTGCTCTGACAGCAACTGCCGCTTTCTTAAGGAGGATCCTTTCTTTCCTTAGCCGATTTCCTGCCCTCACTAATAGCCTTTCAGTAGAGCTGTGGTGCAGCTAACTTTTCATGGTGCCGAAGCCAGGTCAAGGAGTTGCTCTCCGTGGCCGTTCGCTGCTGCTCCCGGCGGCCCCGTTAGCCCAGGACGGCTGGTGCCGACACACTGGGCTGCAGCAGGGCTGAACTGAGTGGCCCTTCTGTGCAAAGCATCGTGTGGCCTCCTGCACGGCTGTGCCGGCCTCCACGAGGGGCCCGGGAGCTGAGCCGGGCGCTGGGGCAGGAGGGAGCAGGAGCTGCATCAGGCAGCTCCGTAGCCCAGAAGAATGTCCGTGGAGCCCCAGTCTCCGAGCGCTGCGCGCCTGCCAAGGAGCCACATCTGCTCTTGCTCCAGAGCCTGTAAGGGGACGCTTGCTTGAGACTATTGCATTGCTTATGGATACTTGTGGCGAAATACTCGATTTCTGTTAACTCATTCCCTCCCCAGCTAGCACGTGGAAAAGCTATAGCATAGAGGTACTGATGTTGTAAATATCTTTAGCATTCGTGCTTTAGCGTTAGCTCTGTTTCATGTTTGGTTGTCAGTGGTAGCTGAGAGTCTGTGCAGGCAACTACTCCCAAGCAAAGTCACTGTTAATACAGAAGAGCCCTTTCAAACCAGCTACAGCCATTGGTTTTTCTTTTAATGTTTTTCTGTATAGATTGCACTCCTGATACAGTAAGACGTAGTTGACTATACTTCTTTGATGATCAGACTCCACCTGTTAGAATGGGGAAGGGAGACATTGTCTGTATCTGTTATCTGTAATCCTTTTGTAAGGTGTTTTTTTTTTTCCAAGCACATCTTAAAGAGAAGCTCAAATGTGAGTCTGTTTTCCCTAAGACAGTTCGCAGCTAAAGCAGTGCTGTTCTGCTGCTATAAAGTCATCCCTCTCTTCTTTCAGTAAGTCTCTGCAATTTATCTAAGTTGCTTAGTGTTTTAAAGTAACCCTCCAGCAAACAAGATAATGCTATTTTACATAACTCTGAATATCTTTATGTGGGGGTGAGTCAGTTGTTTGTGTATCACAGGCTCCCACACATGCAGACTGTCGACCTGCAAAGCAAAGAGTAACGCTGGAGATCTCAGCCATCTGGGAATCTAGAGCTCTGTAGATATTTAAAGAGTTGAAATTAAACTCTCCGAAGATCCTGTCCACAAAATCTTCCATTTGAATTCCTTATTTTGCTGGAATTCCTCAAGCTGAAGATAACATGCTGCCCCATGGTACACCTGGTTCATGCAAATATTGGCATAATAAATATAATGCGTAATCAAATGGTCAGATGCCATCACTTTGGAAGATCTCGTGGTTTTTGGTAAAGCTACTTAGCTTTTCTAGGGAGCTTCTGTCGAGAAGCCTGCGTGGGAGGAATATTTAGCGCAGCAGATAGGCTTGTGGGAAGTGGCATTCGGAGGCGAAGAGCCAGGTTTTTAAGCAGCAGCGATGAGTAAGGTCTGACTGCTGGTGTGTGCTGCTCAAACGGGCCCAGGCCACATTTGAGAAAAGATGCGGAAGCTCCTGACGTGCACGTGTCCCAGGGATAGAAAAACCATTCGTTACTCGAGGTAAGCAGACAAGTACGTGGACAGGGTCAATATGAAATCACATGAAAGAATTTTTAAAAGCCGGGGGAAGTGAAATATTTCCCTGAAGAATAATGTGCTAACTAAGCAAGAAGCTGAAAGTCAATTAAGGAGAAGCCATTTGCCACTTTGTCTCTCGCCATAAATATCATGGTGTGTGGCAGAGCCCAGGAACGCCTAAATAACTGTGGAGAAGGCTGCCTTTATGAGAAATGTTGTCAATTTGCATGTTTTCAGTGGTAGCAGTAAGCTAAAGGCTAGGTATATAGATAATAAGAGCTAAAAACTGTACAAGAAACCACACAATGTTGGGTATGAATCTCAGTACCTTCATTAAAAATCTGTCATAGGTCCTTACCCTCTCTGCTTTTATCACTATTTAATGGTAAAAAGTCTCTTCATGGAGGTTTCCTTCAAATAAGAGTCATTACTTGAGTTTTGATTTTGAGTTTTGTACTTACAGAAAGCGTTTCATGTTCTTTTTATAAAACAGAAGCAATAAGCTCAGGACCTGACCTTCTGCAAGCCCTTAGGAAAAAATGCTTTCACCTTGAGAGTGGCCATAGCCTTGCAGAATGTAGGTAAGGGGGTATGTGTGTCAATATGAAGCTCCAAATGCAGGGAACAGCCAGTATATTAGTTACTGTTCATCCTGCCTTTGGCAGTTGGTGGGGATGGATGTAGTTTCAGTTGTTTATACTGGTACACATTGCTTTTCACCAAGTATACCCCAAATTAAAAGTCATTACTCATAGCAAGTAGAAAAAGTGGAAAAACTTTCTTTCAGAAGCTTGGTATCACTGATGGTGTCCCAAGATTGAGTGATGGGAGTTGCATAAAGATCTTGCTGCTCCTGAAAGAAGTAAGCAAATCAGCTATTATTTCCTGTGCTTGAAAAAAAGGCATCCCAGCTGGTTTGGGCCAGACAATGATGACCTCCCAGCAGAGCTGTATTTAGCAGGAATAAGTTAATTCTAAAAAGAGCTTCCAGAGAAAAGAGTCTTTGGAGAGAAGCGGAACTCGCCAGTTACAGAAATGTCAGCAATGCTTATTCCTGGTGCAGTAACCACACAACACCAGAGCTGCCTGCCCAGCTTTTTCACATTTGCAAAACACTGCTCCACGATTAGGGGAAGCTTGCCAGCAGTCAAATTGGAATGCTCCAAAGGAAAGCACATTTATTTTAGTCCTTATGAAGTGGAAGGAGGAACTGCTCAAAATTGTGTAAAACTCTTTGTTACACATTTGTTATATGGTAGCACGGTGACTTATGAGTTTGGAGCACGGACCTCTGCTTTTAGAGAGCCAAGGATTTCATCACTACAGGCTGAGGATACCTAGTTCATTAATTAATATCTGGTGCTTGCTTCAAGAAGTTCTGGATGCTTCCATAGGTTATTGTTGTTATAGGCAGCACATTATTTTATTTTTCCATTATCGGATATTCATCGTCCTCTGAGGAAGAAGTAACTACACACTTAGCACGAGTGGCGTTGCTGTGTGTTGCTTTTAATGCAAGTCTACATGTAAAAGAAAAAACAAAGTCATTGCACCTAAGGGCAGTCCTGCTTCCCAGCCACTGCCCTGCCTAAGAAGGCTTTAACAGGACGAAACTTTCTCTGCCTTCATCTGTTACTTATCTCTGTGTTTGGCCAGTGTTTTGGTTTTGCAAATGTGCTAGTCTGCATGTTTTCTACTTCCGTGGCTTCTCCTTCTGTGATTATCCATGGTGGCAAATGGCACCTTGCTGGTACTGGATGTTCTTGTGGCCATGTCTCACACAAGTAACTGATTTGAAACTACAGCACCTCCTGCACAACTGGAAGATGATGTTGCTAACAACAGCTGCCCCATTCAATGTTCAAATTCAGCCTCTGCTCCGGAAAGCCATGTCCTCTTCAGGGAATTCTGTCCCCAGCCTCTGCCTGGATTCTGTAAAGAGCTACTTTTAAATGCCTGACTACCTGTGAGAGAGTTGCTCTGGAAAATTTTTAACAATAAAACATCAACGTATTACAAATTAGGTTAGAAATTCAAGGGCAGCACGTGTGATATGCGTAAAATATTGTATGCTCTGGAAACTCGGTAGGTAATTCTGAGAGAGGAATCAAAATTACTGCTGTTTTGATTGTTACCAGTAGGATCTGCAGGTTTATAAACGGTGCCATTTGTGCCTCAAATGGAGATTTATGTACTCGAAACTGCAATACACTCATCTGTCATAAAACTTCTGCTAAAACCTCATTAAAATTCCAGTCAGGAGCATTCATTATACATCTCCAGAGAAATTAGTATTTCTCAAGTATTGTGTGCAGTGAGTTAGCCCAGGGCATGCTGAGGTGAGCCAGGTAGAAAGCAGCCCTCTCTAACAGGCAGCTAGGGAAAAAATCCTCCATGGGCAATGCAGAAATATAAGGAATCATCTTTGTGGCCCAAGAGAGCCCACACATACGAGTTCAGTTCGTAGCCTCCAGAGTTTTGCTGTGTAACCCATAGCGGGAGACACTGTTTTTCCAGCATGGATTTTACTTTTTTTGTCTCAACCCTTTCAGGGAAATTTGCACAGTGTGAGTGAGGCTTGTGCCTGCGCGAGGTGCCCGTGAGGGCGTCGTGCCGCCTGCGAGGGGCCTGCTCGCCACCGCGTGCAGCTGCAGCCCGGAGCTGCGGCCCGGAGCTGAGGCCTGAGCTGCGGCCTGGAGCTTGTGGCCTGGAGCTGCAGCCTGAGCTGCAGCCTGTCCTGCAGTGCTGGGCTCCGCAGGCTGCCTTGCTTCTCCCCATCCAGACCTTCTGGCTAAGGTGGCTGGCACCAAATAAATCCCATCCTTGGGGAAGCACGTGTGGACCCGGGTGCGCGTTTCCGTGTGAGTTCTGGTGAAGCAGGGCACTGCGGGTGCGTGGGGTGTCCGAGAGCGGAGCTGCTCCCTGCGTGGGATTGCCAATAATGCGCCAAGCGCTGCTGCCCTTCGCTGCCAACATGGAACTGCGGAGGGTGTTTGAAATGGCGGGACTAGAGCTCTTCCTGTCCCTCTCGGACAAACGGATGCCGGGATTGAAGTTTCAGATTATACTGCTTAAAAATGGCTGTTTTCCATGAGTGAGGGAGGAGGGGGGATAATTCATTTAGTGAGGCTGAGACTGTCAGTTGGCTGCTCTCTGCAGTACTTTCCAGTGTAAAAATAAAGTGCAGATGTTGGACACAGATATAGTAGGATGCTTTTGTTTAGGGCTTGCAGATGTCATATGTTCTATGGGAGTTAAACCTTTGTCTTGTGGGAAGGAGGGAAGAGGTCCATGGCTCCGAACAGAGAAGCATGTCCTGTATGTGACTGCTAAATGCTGAGCTGTGGGTGCTCTGTCCCTTTTGTTATTTAGGAAGAGCTTGTTCTCAAGCCCATGTGCTCGTTAGTAAATAACATTAGTAACAAGCTGTTTCTGTGATGGAAGTGTTGAGAACCGTCGTCGGGTACTGGTTGGTGAAGGAGCTGAACACCTGGCAGGTGATTTTGTTCCTCTTCTGGGAATGTCCCCGTAAGAGAGGTCCCTTTGTTGCATTTCAGTGTTGTAGCACTTCAAGAGCACAGCTCGTGCAACCAGTGCAGCACCTGCTCAGCGGAGCTAACTTTGGCCACACAAAATCATTGAGATTGGGCTTCAATCACAGATTGGGCTTGCAAAAGAGGATTTTTGATGGCAGATTGGTCCAACTCTTTTACCCCTTTGAACTGTTCAAATCCTCTTTAAAAGCTGCCCTGGAGAGACTTATGCTGGGCTTTGTTTTGTTTTGTCTTTAAAGCAGCAGCAATAATGCTGCTTGTTTTGAAGTTTGCAGGTCTTGAGGAGCGAATGAGGTTGGCTGGGGTGTCCAAACGCCCTGTTTGCAGTTGTGGGTCGTTGGATGGGCTGGGTGACTGGCACCTGTGTGGCAGACCGGCTTGTTCAGCTTCACAGAGTGGGAGCTGAGTGTGATTTCTGCTCTCTATGACTCTGCTAGAGTTACATTTTCCTGTGCTTCATTTCATTGTCGCAGCTGCTAAGTAATTACTTTGGAAACCAACTCTCTTGCATTTTTTTTCTTTTCAAGATACACATATGAGAGGAGAAACGAAGCAATGCTTATTTTCTCTTTTTATTATTAATGCAGAGCTTTTCTGCAGTTTTAGGAGTCAGTTCCAGGATCATCTTCCCTTCTCACTGCTTCCAGTCTGATTTGCTTGCGCAGTTCAGTAGGGATTTGTCATTGTGCCTGATGAGCACAGCATGGCAAGTGAGGTGCGAGGTGTTTTGTAAACTGTGCAAGTAAGCTGCATTCGGGGGCATGTGGCTCTGGGCTCTCTGGACCTAGCACAGATTTGAATCTGTAATAGTTAAAAAGTTAACCCAAATTATTGGGGGTTGATAGGTGAGTAATGTACGATTGTCTCCTGTGATTTATTTGTCTAGGGCAACAGCAGCAGCTGGAAGCCGAGTACCAGGATGAGTATGTGGATGCTAGTCATGACTTTCACATGAAGACGGGGCGTTCCTTGCAGCCACCTACAGAAAGACCTGGGGAGAGGCAAATGGCAGAAATGAAGAAACTCTACGGCGACAGAGCTGCCGAAATCCATGCGATGGAGACTGCCATGCAGCTTGACTTTGATAGGAACTGTGACAAATATCAGCCCAAATACTGGCCCGTTATTCCCCTCAAGCTGTGAGTACTTCAGCTGTGCTCTGACCTGACGCAGAGCTGTCTGTAGCAACGTGTGCCTCAGCCAGCGTGTGCAGCTCAAAGAGCAAATTGCAATTTTTGCTTTTGGTTGGGTGGTGGTTTTTTCTTTTTTCTTTTTTTCCCCTGAGGGAGGGATAGGAGAGGGAAGGAGGGGGGGATTGTTCTTTGCCCTGAGTTCTTTTTATACTATCAGTTGGTGATGGTCACAGTCCATTCTGCGTGCATGTGCTTGTCAAGTTGCAAAAGGAAGGACAGTGATATTGCACCCATCTAAAGCCGTAGTTTCGTTTGATGCCAGCTTGCCTTGACTGCGCTTGCTAGAGATACAGCACTAGTCATTTGCACACAGTAAAATTTATGCCATGAAAACCTAAAGTGATGACAAAGAAATAAAACAGTATGAATTGTCTGCTCTTCCCATTTAGGAAAGTGAGTAGTCCCAATTTTTTATTCTAATTTAGTATAGTAGTTTTTGGAGTCCATTTGACATAGCACAGCTTGAAGTGTTTTGTCTGCTAATCTTTGATATTTGGGAACCAGGAGCCCATTGGCCTAGATACAACATACCAAATTACTCTAGCCCAGGCATTTGAATTCTTTTTCAGAGGTTTGTAGTAAGTCAGGAAACTTCTCTTCCAGACTGATAGTTAGCTGGCAGAAATTCAGCACTGAAGCAAAATTACATAGGAAAATGCTTTGGGCACACGCGCGGCCACCCGGCTAGCCAGTCTGTGCAAGGGAAGCACAGTCAGCCCCTTGGAGGCGGTGACTCCTTCATGAACGGTGCCCTGGTCACTCCTCCCAAAACCTTTTTGCGAAGCACTGCTGATGCGTGTCATTGTACGCCGAAGACCTATGTGTGTGTTACGCAGCTTTTCCACAGCAAGGCAGGGAAAAATACACTGCTTTAATTCTCAGAAGCATTCTTGTATCCTTCTGGGAACAGAAAGTTGCAGCTGAAATTCTTAGTAGTTTGTAACGCACAGCTGTAGTTGCTGTGCCCTCGGCAGCAGCCACAGAAGCAAAGCTGAAGTGCAGTTTGGCATCGGCGTGTTCTTATCAGCGTTACTATGTTTTTAGAAGCGGCATTTTTTATTTCAGTTCCACCTCCTTCATATTAGTGTGGTGAGATGGAGTTAAATTGAACACTGAATTTGAAAGCCTCCAAGACTTGTTCCTGGTGGGACTGATCTGAAAAACTCTTGTGTGGGAAGAGAGGGAGGAGGGTTGTGGGTGATAGTCCTGCATTTGTCTTCACTCTTGTTTTTGGAGGAGTTTGTCAGAAATTTAAGTGTTTTGTTTGGGTTTGTCTTTGTTCACCAAATAAATTCTCTTTGTAACATGCTGTAGTTGATTTTTTTTTCCACCAAACTTCCATACTTCCCTCACATTAAGTTGTCAGACACTAAAGCCTTCTCCTTGCTGCTCTGTTTAAGGAAGGTTGCACTGTGAGCAAGTGCAGTTTCAACACAGTGAGAAGCACCAAGAGGGTTGACAGGACTGTCCCAGGAACGCTGATCGTGCCACCATGCCATATGCGGTTTGGTACAACGTGAAGGAAAGCTTTGCATCCGCTGGGGGAAAGCCCTGTGTCAGGTTATCTGCACGGAGCTCTGAGTTTCTCCTTGAAAAGGCTCCTCTGTGGTGGTCATTTCCTTGTTACCTTCTGCCCAAATTCCCTTTCTTGCCTTGGGGGTTTCTGTAAGCTGATCTGCTGGCAGAAGCAGAAATTCTGATATCCCGTAGTATTTGTAGAGACCTCGTGCAAGGCAAACTTTGCATTCCTTCCCGCTTCAGAGAGAATACACAAGAAACATCCTTGCCCTTAGTGTAACCGTTTGTAGGAGGTTTCAGTCTGCTACAGTATGAGATTGAAAGTAGAGACCTGGAGGTAATGTTCCCAAGGGTGCACCTGCATCCTAAAGCCCAGAGGAGAAGAGTGCACTGTTGCAGACTTGTATGTGGTGCAGGTTTATGGACTTCATTCTTCCTGTCCAGAATTTCATGCTGCTATTTTCAGTTATGTCAACTGCTCATGCAGCACCGTCCCATGGCAGAATTCCTCACAAGCTCCTATAAAGTCACAAGCACAAGTTGTCTTACAAACACCTAGTCTTAATTTCAGAAATTTGACTTCCATATCTGCTACATGGAAATACGAAGTTTGGAAGAAGAGTTTATGACCGATTGAAGGACGCTTTTGAAGACTGGGGGAAATGGTAATAGGTTTTACTGCAAGCACGTTGGAAAAAAAAAAAAAAAGCCTTTCGGAACAGGCAAGTGTAAGTTTATCATACAAATGAAGCAATGACCTCTACATTTCCCACTGAAAGAAAATTGCTTACACTTATACATTGGTGACATTGGCAAGAATAGTTTGGTATGTTTGTATGTACAGGCTAACTGAGAGGAAATTAAACAATTTTCCTGCGTTCTTATTGGTAAGTATTCTTCCTCTTTGATGAAAGTTTTGCTAATGACGTGTTACAAGTATTATATACTCAGAAGGAGCTAAATATTACAAAATGACTTAAGTGTTTGTAACAGCCTTTGTGAAGGATAAATACATATGTATTCCATGTGTTGTTCATTCTTACATGCCTTTTCCTGTTTGCAAAAATTTCAGACTTAGTCCTGAAAAGAGGTGTATTTCAAGTATCATCATCATCTTCATCATGTTTGTATTAATCAGAGTTCAACTCTTTGAACAGAAATTAAGGAGAGCAAGATGCTTGATTCATTTGCTGAAGTTTAGATGTATGTTTTTTTGGCAATCCGGTCTGAATATTTTTGCTATAAAGAGAGGCAAGATTATTGCCCCGAATACAAAATGCAGTCTCTCAAAACATCTGGACAGGAAAGCACCTTGTTTTCATTATAGATTCTTAAAAACATAAATTACTGGAGAAAATATTATCTGATACATCGTATGTTCATGCCATAACAAAAATTTGTCTTGGTGTTTGTGTCCCTAGTTGATCAAACATCTAGCCTGCTAGACCTGCCCTGTTGCCTTACGTGATCATGCCTGAGGAGTCCAAAACAAAATTCTCGTGGGCTTCCACCCGCGCACAGCAGCAGCCTGGAAGGGAGTTTCAACGACTGCTGAAGGGAAACTGTGCTTGACGTGTGGAGTTCAAGACCTTGCAGCCAACCCATTCATTTATTCTCACAGGGCTGCAGTGGGAGAGCACAGCGGCCCGTGTCCCGGCGCTCCAGGTAGGTGACAGACCACAGCATTCGTTCCTGCTCACGTGCTCTCTTGAGGCCTGGCTGTTCCAGCACAGGAGCTGTCTGGACTCGGCCCGTTCCTTGAAGTGACTGAGCGTGTGTGGATCAAATAGTAATTTAGGCAGGGCAGGACCAGCTCAGAGATACTGCTTGACCAAAGGTGCAGAAGAACTTGCTCATCTTGAGCTTTGAGTTTAGAGTCAAGATTCTCTCTAAATAGACTCTATTAATCACACAGTCAAAGAAGGGTTTTATTTTCCATTTAATCGTGAATCACTTTGTTCTAAGAAAGCAAGTGAACAGAATGAGTGGGAACATGCCCAGTCTTTGAAAAGAAAAATACTTTTCAGCCTAGCGACACCAATTCCATTGCTGGTTTCCTGAACTACACCGAGGGGTTTTTTTGCCTCCAAAGCCTTATGAAAGGCCAAAATACATGAAATTGTTACCCTCATGGCTGTTGCTTACACCCACCCCACCCCAAAGCGAAACATTTGTGGAGAGGATGGGAAGACAGCAGTGGAGAGCACTGGTAGGGCTGTTTTCCAAACAGGGCTCAGAGTGCTCCTCCTAAAATTTTAACTTAGTTCTAAATAAAACAACAGTTTACCAAAACATGGGTTCAATAAAGCAGTGAGGCAAAAATCTATCCAGAGCTATTAACCATGAAGCTACAACCCTGTCTGAGGAGGTGCCTCAGCTACACCTGACTGGAATCTGGGAAGGGATAGCAAAATACTTCTTTATTCATGGACTGTTTTTATACTCCTCTGTAGACAGCTGCCATTGTATGATGGCACAGGAAGCTAAACAGACCTTTTTTTCTATGTACATCAGCATTTTTTAGAGTGCTTGTACTGAAGAACAGGAGTGCAATATTGGCCCAGAGGTTCCTTTTTCAGCTGCCCCACACATCCTTGTTGTTAGTGGCAGGAATCACGCTCGTCGCTCAACTCTGCCAAAGTTTGTTGCCATTTAGGTCCACCAGCAGCTCCTAACTGCGTGCTCACTCCCTAGCTGTTAAGTCAAAATGAATTGATCTGGTAGAGCCTTAATACTCAGCTGTTTAAAGGAACCCAGCTTATTTGCAGTGGAGGGATTAAGGGAGGCGCTCCCCAGTGCAGGCAGAGGAGCACATCGGTGGAGGTGGTCAGTGCTCGTAAGGCCGTGTGGCCTCGGCTAGAAGAGAATGCACGAACACATTTTTATAGCACTCAGAGCCTCCAAGATCTTTCTCCTGCCGTGGTATAAAACCCAGCCTTTTCATTTATTTCTTCTGGCGTTTTAGCCAGCTTGCTCTCTTACCAAACACCTAAAAATACATGTGCTTGTTTTCCATGTTGAAAATAAAAGGTAAAGTTCTTTTTAAGACAAATCCACAGAAGGGTTTCTGTGGATTCCAGAATTTCTAACAATTTTCATTATTACTATTTTCTCTGTAAATATTACTGTCCTGAGTTTGCAGACACTGGGCTAAGGGAGCATACATAAAAGATTCAGCTTCATACGAGTTGCTGGGGTATGAACTGTAGCAGGAATTGGAGGACTGAGATTCAGCCAGCCCTTTTGGTTCGGACATGTACAAACATCCATCGAGAAGTAGTCCGTACCTTGTGTTTCATTAATTTTGACTCCAACATGGCTAAGTCTTATTCCCTTCCTTTGTTTTGGAGAGCAAAAGATCTCCTGGGTCCTCATGTCTACCTCAGACAGTCACATTTTCTAATCCAGTTCAGAAACTAATTAGGCTCCATTTTAAAGCAAATTCTCTTTCCGGCCAGCCCCCCACCACTAGTTAAGGCTGTGTGGCTGCTGCTTTCTTACCATGGATGATAAAATACCAAGACAACCACAAGGAGCAGCAGGAAAGGAGCTACTGTTGTGACAAAAGTAAATGCTTAAAGCCTGTTCTTACTTAATAACACAGCAGATGCCACACTCCTGGTTTGCAGCACCTTAAACGAACTGGTGAGTAACGGCTGAAGGCTCCCGTCCCACTGCCCTCTTCATGCAAAATGCTGAACTAAAGCCTCAGGCTGCAATGAGTCTGTAACAGGCGAGCTCAATGAGTCTCTCTGAACAGAAGAATCCTTCCTACAGGACTGTAGAATATAAAGCTGAAATGGACTATAAAACAAACAAAAATCATTTTGGGCATTAATCCATTATTACAAAAGGAGATATAACCACTATTTGTGATTTACTCTCAATTTACTATATATGTGTTAATGAATTTGGGATTTTCAGTGATGTCAGGTCACCCTGCCCCAGGGACAAGCTGGGAGTTTCTGTTACCCGCAGTGGCGCTGAGCGCAGCTCCACGCTCTCCCTGGCACTGCAGTGCCACAAAGCACGTCTCGGCAGCGCCACCGACCTCCGCTGCTCCTGTTCCGATTCCAGCGGGCCAGGCGTTAGGGGGGGAAATGAAGCTCTTCCTTGGCACCTCTACTGAGAGCCCTCATGCCCAAACACCAGCCGAGGCCGCTCTTTCGCCAGCTGTTGAGGGCGAATGTGGAAGCCAAGCTGCTCGTTTCGAGCCTTGCTCCTGCTCCAGAAGCTGTGTCGGAGATACAGATCACGGATTCCTTTCAGGGAGACACCAGAAGGGCAGCTGCACTGCAGCAGAGACGGCCCTCGTTTGGGGATCGCTGCCTGCTCCCAGCAAAGAAAATGCAGAAAATCAGCAACAAAATAAATGATCAGTGCTTCCTTGTTCCATGGAGAATATTCTTCTTCAGGTCATCTGCACCTCCAGTATGAGAGCATGAACTTGAATCTCTGGCAGTGCCTTTATAGAGCACTTCAGAGAGATTAATTATTTGCCCTTCACAAGCGTGTTTTACTACACTGACCTGCTCTAAAAAGATGTCCTATACTTTCCCTGTCAATAGCAGTCAAGTCTTGTTTAGAAGAAGAAAAAGAGCCACCCTACTGTAGTCCCTTCCCTTCAATAGCTCTTTTAGTCTATCTGTATTCAAATCTAGCAAAATGAGGTGTTTCTGCAGCATGGCCACAGCTAAAGCTTTTTCATGGTAAATACACTGTGATTAACCACACTCATGTCTTGTGTTGCATTGCAGAAACTGTCGCTCCTGACACAGACTGTAGTCTGTGAAAGACCCTTCAGTTTAACTGAGTTACAAATTCACTTCACTACAAGATGATATCACATCCTACTGGAATAAAACATAAAACATACAGTAATTTGTATTGCTGAAACTTTAAGGTGCCATATTAAAAACTGCTAGTTGAACAGTTTTGTTTAGCTAGTTTAACCTTCTTGCCAAGCTTCTAAAGTGTGGAATGACCCAAAACTTCACTTTTCAGTGCTAGCAAGTGTACGAGAGTCTCAATTACAATCGTGGATTTTTTTTTCTGATAGTGTGCCCAAAATGACGGCTAACGAAGTGAAGAAAAGAAGCTTTGTCTTGTGTTTGTTGATTTTCCAGATTTATTTTCATTTCTGTTTTTAGAAATAAAATTGGAGGAAAAAAAATAATACTCCTTAGCTGAGGAACCTTTAAAATGTCAAATGCCTTAGCAGTCACACTTTGCGGGGCTTGAAATAACATCTGAATGTAAACGCAGCATAGGAAGAACGCCTACGCTGCCTCTCATGCTGCTGCCGGCAGCGTAAAGCAGCACGGAGTTCAGCGCACGTGCCCGGCAGCGCCCTTTTCTCAGTGTCGCTCATGCTTCGGATCGCTGAGGATCTAGCTCAGCTCTTCCCCGCATTTCTCACTTCAGTCATTCTTAGTTCTCCCGTGGTCCTGCTCTGTCATCTTCTTCCCAGAAGCTTCCTCCCCAGCTCCGCGGCTTGTAGCCCTGTGCCCAACACGTTTTGCAGCCGACTGATTCTGCCCTCTTACCGCCCTGCTCCTGCACTCGCGTCTCGCTGCCACAAGTAGGTATGAAGGGCAGAATGATGGGCATCTCATCTGGATGGAGCAGCCCCGTCCCTGACCTGCAGGTGGTTGGGGAGCTGAGCTCCCCTCTTCTCCTGGACGTCTCACTGCTGAGAGGGTGGGACGGGCATCCTGCTGCTCCACCTCTCGCCACTCCGGGCAAACTCCAGTCAATCCCTAGGAGTAAATATCTCCACCTGTCTGAACTACTGCTTAGAACGTCTTTAAAGTCAGAGGGGAACAAAAACACCAAGGTCCTCTCAAGCACCAAGGGAAGCTTTTGTAAGACTTTCCCCTTAGCAGGAGGAACTGGTTACTGAGTCTGAACTTCAAAATCCCTATGTTTAATTTCTCAAAAGTACATCCCTCATCCCTGTCCATTCCACCCCCCTAGCAGAAAGGCCTAATTCTGTAATTCGGGAGTTCAGCCATTTGAAAGGCCAAGCAACCAGGATCTATTCCTGCCTAGCAGATGAGAATGTTGCTGAGGCAGTTTCTCAATGTCATGATCATTTTATGTCTGATTCTCTCTCTTCAGACCCCTTTGCCAGCTGGCAATTCTTTTTCTACTCTTCCAGTAGCCATTGCCTCAGCTCAGCTTGATCACGACGGGGAGAGCAGCAGCCTATTTAGAACTTAAGACACACATAAATTTAATGGCTGGAACCCCGGAGAACAACCTAACAAGAGGCTGATGGTGGCAATTAGCCAGATCATCTCCAAAGGAATATTACTAAAAGAACTCAATATGCACGGTATTTCTTTAATATCATACATATAAAGCCAAGCACATGTAACATGCAGATAATAGTGCAAGGTAATAGGCCCTAACTCAAATTAATAACAGCTTCATAACTACAGGCAATTCCAGTATTTGGTATTCACTCCTAATGTCCTGTGAAAGGATCATATCTGTAATATAATAAAACTCCCACAGACTCCAGGAGGAGTGGGATTTAGTGTTAAACTCTGGCAAGAATACAGGGAGGATATTTCTTTTTCCAGTGGTCCAGGAAGTAATTATATAAAGCCGTTGATAATTCATTTGCATATAAAATAAGAACAGTAACGGGCGCTAAATTATCCCATCTATGCAGAAACCCGGGGTGGTCAGGATTGGCACACCGTTAGTCTCTTGTCATATAAGTAATTCAGTTTGCAGCTGCATTTCTGTCTCGCAAGTCCAATTCAATCAAGAGAAGTGAAACATCATTAGCAAACTCACTGATTTATCCACCACTAAAGCGCTGATACAGGCTAATTCTCTCCATAGCAGTGTTTGCTCTCTCTAGGGACCTCCCATTATTCTAATTGCTACAGGTTTCTAACTTCACTGCAGGAATTTTTAAGCCTGAGCATCTATGAAGGCAGGGCCCAAAGACCGCGGGAGCCACGGGACAGGAGGCAGGACACAAGCCAGTAGGACTGGGCAGGCACCCAGTCCCTGCAAGGATGTGGCTACATGTCGCTGCAAGGGAAGCAGCAGCTGGTGCCTCAAGAACTGCTATATAAGACCTTTTTTTCTCTTTCTGAAAAATCACCATTTCTCTTGTTCTGCTCACCGCTTCCTCTCGGTGTTGCCCCTCCTGTGCTCGCCTCCAGAGCCTTGCTTACCTCTCTACTCGTTCTTCTTGTTCTCACCTGGTTCGTTGCCATAATTGCCACCTTGCATGTACTTGCAGGCTTGTACTTTAGCCTCTCTCCTGCAAAAATACAGCAGCTTTGACATCCAGTTGCAAGCATTGTGTCCTGGGATGGTTCCCATTCTCCTTCCTGGATGTCAGCGATGTTTAATGAAGGCAACACAGCTGCCTCAGGGCCCTTTTCTACCTCCAGGAGTCTGGACAGTCGGCTCTGAGCTCGTCACACAGTCTTCTCATTGCCACTTTAATACATGTAACCCATTACACATCATTTTAAGGTCAAGACTCATGCTTCAATGTCCTATCAGAATGGACTCCAAACAACAAAGACCCAAGGGCTCCTAGAAGTGCCGTTGCTTTTAGGAATATTTTTCCAAGCAGCAGGTTCAATAACTTTTTTGAAAATACTGGGTCATTCTGTCTGCTAAGTTCATGTGATGTTTGGTTTGCCTCTGGCTCTTTCGTCTTTCAGACATGAAAAAGTTATTCCCTTCAAATGTGGGAAGGCAGAATTAATGTTTCAGACTGTCTGCCACCTTATAAACACTTCAGTTTTACCTGAACTTAATTTAAAAAAAAATGCACAAAAAATGTGAATCTAAATCTGCCAGTGATAGTAGCCCATGTTTAAAATAGCTGTAACAAGAAGTTTTATTGCATTCCTGTCTTGCAATGGTATTATTTTCATACTCTCTGAGTATAATATCTAAGATGATGAGAATAAGAGCCTTGAAAAACAGAGATCTTTTTTAAAATATAGAGGCTCTCTGGCCTTTATTATCTACACTGTAAAGGAAAGAAAATGATTAGCCATGTACATTTTTGGCCCTTCTGCTACCTACCTTTTCATCTCTCTTAAGCTGGAGAATGGAAGGTGACTAGTGTGCTCTACTTCTCTAATCATATCCTCATGCATTTGCAAAAGTCATTCAGTGCCTGGACCAAAAAGAGGAGAAAAATGCCTATATGTAAAATGAGTATTTGGATTTTTTTAAATACACACAAGGAAGTTTGTTAGTCTAAGGGATGAGTTATTAAATGAATTTTCCAAACCCGAGATTTCATGCCATACTTGATCTCGCTGTTATTTTTCAAGGTCTCTGGTTGCACTCTCATACCGATCTGGCCGTCCTGGAGGGCTGTCACTCATCGCTGGCCAGAATGGCTTGTGCTTTTTGTGTTTTCAGAACGTCACATTCCTGGCGGCTCCGGCGTTTGCCTTTCTGGGGAGCCGGAGGGAGACGGAGCGATTCCAGCGCGCGAGCCAGCGGGAAGGCACCGCTGCCTCCTGAGAGCCTCACCTCACCTCACCGAGCTCACGGAGGACTTGGGGTCTTACTCGCATCTCCATTATCAGCCTGTGAAGAACCTGCTAGACCGTAAGCGCCATCATCTCATGTCTCACACGGCAGCCCAAACACCCACCCCGTGCAGCCCGTGCGAACACGCAGAGCGGGTTATGTTGCTGCTGAGCCACTGAGCCGTTCCTGTCTTTTCTCCAGCCCATTACATTTTTTGCCGCAAACCACAACTCTGAGTAAAGCCATTTGCTAGAACTGGACTACGCGAAGCATGAAAAGCTCTGCAGGAACAATAAAAAGTAAAGGGGAAACAGGAAAAAAAATCCAAAACAGCATTTTGAAAAGTTTATTGGTAAAAAAAAATAAAGCTGGGTAGCCCATTATGAGCCAGTTTAACTCAAGTTTATGCTATAGTTTGAATCCTAGGCACCATTCATGTTTACAGAGCAGAATCAAAACCTTCTGTAGTAAATTAAGAGCTTTTCCCCCTCAGAATTGAAAAAATGAGAACTAAAGTGAAATCAGCTGACTGTTATTCAACCTCCATTGTCCAATTGGATTAGGGAAAAATGTTAAAATGAGTCCTGTGATTTTCTTCCCCAGCTCCTTGAGTTTGGTTTTCAGTTTACAAAAAAGGCACCTGAGAATGCTCTTAAATGCGCTCTCTGACTGCCATCAAAGGAGTTTTCTACTTTGGAAAAAGAGTGAGAGCCTTGTCTCAAAATGTATTTTTGCCAGAAATTCTGTCTTGATTAGGCTGCCTTGGAGCAATTTCTTGGGTGAGTGCCATAGTGGAGTTGTTGGATGGCAGCCATGTGTTCAACACTCCTAAAATAAAGTCTATTCCCTTAATTTGCAACTCAACGTAAAAGTTAAGCCTATTGATATTACGGAGGGGTGTGGCTCACACACATATGTATGCAATTATTTCCAGCATATTCCAATGAGTAGATACGTAGTCACACAGAAGTGCTCTTAAGTCGAACGCTAATGTTCCTCGGGTAAGTATGTTGCCCCCATATGGTTTTTTACTTGTAAATTATTCCACAATCAAATCCTCCCACTGGTACTAAGGAAAATGTTAGATAATCCATGTATTGAAGTCAGCTCCTCTTCAGCTCACATCACCCTGCCCTGCAACGTAACAGTAACTTAGCAAAGCCCTTTGGTAATTGTTTATGTCCAAGTCTGCTGGAGCGATCCTATCATCTGTGATCAAACTCGAGTGCATTTCCGTGCCCAAATGCGTTAGGAGGAAGTGTGCAAAAGAGGGTTTTCCCTCGGATCGTCCCAGCAGGAGGTAAGATTTTTGTCTCCCTTGCCCAAGGGGAGGTTGTCAGGGGGCTTCCTGTGGACATTTCCCAGGCCCATCGGGAAAGGCGGAACAGGTGGGCAGCAGATTGAGGAGAAGCCCCTGCCAAAAAGTATTTTTTTCTGCACAACAGACATCAAGGTGTCTGATTCTTTTTTCACTCGCAAGCTTTCTACTCCTTGTGTAGTGCTTTACTGAGGCCAGGAGTCCTCACAGCAACTGCTGGATTTTCTACATGGCGTGCAGAGATTTTAAAAGTACAGACTCGAATACGGGCATCCAGAGTGGAAAGGAATGTGGTGAATATTGCTGTTCTCTTCCCTCTGTGCTCCTTCCAGACCCAGCTCATGGATGTTCACAAAATAGCCACATATTGGGTGGGCAAATTCAGGCAAAAACGAGTGGAAGATTACTCTGCAGGTGCTAGAGGTCCTACTCTGAACATTAATCCCTCATTTTCAATACTACCTTCTGGCATGTTTTTTGTATATACTTAAAATCACAAAGTGACTTTGGTTATTCCACAAGTGACTCGGGTTATATGAGAGAGAGCTGAGTCTTGTCTTTTAACACTGAAGATAGATTTTGTGCTCTGTAATTAACACCAAAATGATAATCACTAATTTTCAGATAAAATTAACTATGGTTCATTGGGTAAAATTATGCATTCTGCTGAATATGTAATTATATCTATTCTAAAGCAATCACTGCTCATATTTACATATTGAGAAATGGTTGCTGGAAACATGACCTACTTGGTAATAAGAAATAGTTTTGATTTTGAAGAGTATTTATTCTATACGCTATTGTACCTGAATGTTAAATACCAGAGGGAGTATCTACATGCTGGTTAAATTATCAAATTACTTTTCATTTTTTATCTGTTTTATTTCTCCATTTTTCCCCAGACTATGTAATGCTGACAATATTAACAATTTAGTTCAGCGTTTTCCTAGAGAGACTTTCCAAACAGCTCTGTGCACTGAGCACCAGGAAGGTTTTTTTTGGTAGCAGCAGTTGGAGTTTGAAGCAGAGCAGCTTCACATAAAAGGTACAAATGACATAGGAGAGCATGAGTCACTCTTCTTAATCTACACTGAGATGCTGAGTTCAAACCATGAGAAAGGTCACTGCTTCTTTGCACACAGATGACAGTACAAAGTGATCCAACTCTCATCTCAATTCCTTTTACCATCCATGGTCTCTGCAATGCCACTTTCAACAGAAGATCACATGGGAGAGAAAAACCCCAGCATGTCCTTGGCTTTCTGTGGAATCCTAGAAGTTCAAGACAAGAAGACTGACATAGCCTGGTGAGAAAGGTCGCAAGGCACGCTCACTACAACTAAAATCAGGTTTTACTGCTCCCGATGCCCTTAAATCTAAAACACGCCTATGTTTAACATTGAAAGGGAGGATGTTTCATGAGGTCTTGGAGACTCACAGGATTTTTGTAAAATCAAGTTGAGGAGAGGAAGCCTACATACTGTAATTCTCTGAAAGTTGAAAATTACTGCACCCATTGGCATGGCCTGTGTATCCTTTAGAAGCAATATCCAGCATTAACCACCAGCTTCACTGCTAGCACAGGGAGCCATGGGATTAGGGCTCACTTACAGTGCACAGTAGGACACAGTGTGAACGCAGAATCCACAGGAGGGGACACCCCACCAGACTACTTTCCTATGAAGCCACTGCCTCTGTTGTAACAAAATATTTAGCCAAAGCTAAAATATTCAGCGGAAACCTACTGACTGATTCTATGTCTAGTTACACAGCCTGAGAAGGAAAGCAGGAGTGCAAAATGGAGGCAAGGAAACAGGTAGGTGCAGAGACCGTGCCGTTCCTTCTGGCTCTGAGCAGGTGAGGCCACAAAGAGCAGACAGTCCCCAGTGAAGCAGAGGCACAGGTGGAACCTGGTGTCTTAAAACCAAACATGAATAACTATGTACAATCAGCCTTCATTTCCTCTGGAAGCGGCTCACTACTGACTTCTGGATATGGTCAAATACGGAAAAACCTGTAGCTTCAGACCAATATTGTGCCCTCAGTTACAACTCCCTTTCCATCTTACCTCTTCCTGATTGAGCTTGATGCTGAACTTGAGCTTCGATTTTCTTCTGCAGATCAGATGCCTCCCGCCCCAGGACATCTCTGGGGAACGGACTGCTGCTCCAGGGTAGGCTAGGAGACACGCCAAGCGCATTTCTACAAGGAGTGGAGGTGTTTCTTTAGGTGCCAGGCATCATCACACTGGTATTACAAGTAATACTACTTAGGCAGAAGTAATACTACTTAGGCAGTTCACAGGTTGTTACCCAAGTAGTAGAAAAGACTTCAGGAACCCCAAGTAGATAAATTACATCCATCAATACAGATTTCTGACCTTTGTTTTCTCTTTTATAGATCAAATCAGCAGTTACTCCAGGTTGTTTTTATAATCCCATGATGCCGAGATGGTCTGAACAAATCTGATCTCTAGTGTAATTTATAGCAGCCTTAAGGACCTTGCTTTATTTACTTCATGATTTTATTTTTCACTTTAGCTCTTCTTTGCTATCAGCTATAACATCCAGTGTTATTTAACCTCCAAGACTTTCTGAAAAGCTGTATATCCCAGTCTGTCCTTCCTCTCCATAATGTGCTTGATAAAAAGAAAGAGGGTGGACGAGAATCGAATGCTAAGTTTTTTAAGTACCTGCTCCTACAAATATCTTAGCTCTGAAATTAAATCCGTAAGTTTCTCTTCCCTGTAGAACTTCCAGCTGAATTCCTGCCTTCTTGACCTTATTTTGAGTATTGTAACCTACTTTAGCTCAAGGAATCACAAGCTAACATCAGCACCATTAACTTCTCTCTTTACTTGTCGGAGACTCGGTATGTCTGACTGGAAATCCCCATTGACTGCTGAGCCATGACCAATATTTGGACAGCTGTTCTTTGCTTTGCTCTTGAAGAGAAAGAGAGTCTAGCATTTCTGAGGATGACAAAAAGCTAATACAGAGAGTCATGTTACTGCATATCGCATGTGCACAGCTCCCTGGGCCCTATCTGAAGAAGGGCTAGAAGGTCCCCATAGCTTAATGCAAGCAAGTAAAGCCAATCCAGGCAACGCTGACTGTGTTGATTTACCTTCCTTGCACCGCTAGTCCCGCGGATTTTAAGGACACAAAGCTACACAGCGGTATAAGCATAGTCAGAATTGGGGCCTTATTTTTCAGCTGTTCTTAGCAGGAATCAAGCTGTATGTTGCAAGTGCTTCACAGAATGAAAAAAAAATAAAGAATTTGTTTTTTAAAAACAAAATCTAAAATGAATTTATACATAGTAAAAATGCAGCGGGATGCTCTTACCCTTTGCCTTCAGCTTCCTCTGTAGTTAAGTGCTGTTTAGTGCCACTCTAGTTAAGGTTCACGTGCTATTCCCATAATTAATCTCATTTCTCGAAGACGTAGTGCTCACTCAGCTCCTTTCATTTGCAGTGGGGACTGGAAGCAGCTTGCTAGTGATCAGAGTTGGTGTGAATTTTTCTCCAGTCTTTACCACATGGCCTAGGCAGTCGATCCACTTACCATCTCTTAGAGAAAAACTATTTACTCTCTGATCCTGAAATACTTGCATGGTGTTGAGACTATAGTTCTTGCTGGAAAAACAGACGTGCTTCTTAATAAATGCAAAAGCATCAGAGGCTGAGACTTTTTTTTTTTTTAATAGAAGACAAACCATAGCTTTAACATTGCAACTGTATTTTGCACAGACATAGTACTCTTCAGGAGCAGAAGCCTGAAATTATAAAGTATGGACATTTTTGCATTTCCTTTGCCTTTGTGTTATATTAATATATGTTCCTAAGCAATCTATCTCCTTTAGAGGGGAATAATTGGTTACATAATTTAATAGATCAATTTGCGAATAAGTCATGGGAGAAATTATAGCATACGTAAATAACAAAAAAATGAAGATACTGTTATCATGGCAAAGGAACCACATGCCAAGTACCCAATTAATGTAAATTAGCACAATCTGATTGATATTAATGGTGGTAAATACACTTATTCTGATGAAAGAGTTGCCCTTTGTCTTGCACAGTCTGTTCCCTCTAATGTTAAAAGCCTGACTCAGAAAAGCAACTAAGCTGAAAAACAAGTCCAACTTTGCCACACACCGCTCCATATCTACTGTCTGTGTTTGTAAAGACTCTTAAATTTATATAGCCCAACTACTTTTGTCTCAGACCTAGCTAGATATAGATGGGGTTGTTGGCAAAGTGGCCGGGGGAGAAGCCAGCCAAGCGCCCCCGCCTCCCTGAGCCTGCTCGCTGGGGCTCCCCATCGCTACCCTTCCCAAGGGCTAAGGTGCATTTCAGGCAGAGTTTACAGAACAGCGCAAGGTCTCCGCTAGCGCAGGGCCGGGTGGCGAGGACGCGCCTCGCGTGGCACCAGCACCGCTGCCGCTCAGCGCTGCGAGGCCGGCTCGGCACAGGGTGCCGGGATCTGGAAGGGCTCTCCGGGCAGCGGGAACGGAGATGATGCTGCAGTCACTTGTGCTTGGAAACTTAGCGTCCCCACTGCGGCAATGGGGGAGCATCAAGCGGGCGCCTCCATGGGTGCCCTTGGCCTCGTTTCGTGGGCAAGCGCCCCAAACGCAGGCGGGAAGGGGCAGCCTGGGGGCCGCTGGGGCAGGCCGGCTCCTGGAAG
>NW_010586158.1:64787-92278 GCF_000705375.1 Tinamus guttatus
CCCCGCGCAGCGCTCCTGAGGGGAAACGCGGGGCGGAAACAGCATAGCGAGGGTCTAGTTTTTGGACGCCGTTGTATGAAGGCAGCCCGGGATATGTGTATGCAAGTGTGTGTATTTTTTATTATTTTTTAATATATGTCTTTCCAGCTCCCCACGGTGCCCTGTCCTGCCGAGGCTGGGGGGCTGCGGTGCATGCGAGGCCAGGCGGGACGCCCCCCGGGTTAGGGGGTGACCCCCTGCTTAGGGGGGTATCCTCAACACCCCCTCTCCACCCCAGTCCTGGTGCGTCCCCTGCACCGCTCGCTTGGGCAAAGTTACATTTTTGCCCCGAGGTGTCTGGGTAGTTAAGGGAGAGGAAGGACGGGCTTGGAGGACCTGGATATTTATACGTTATTATATTTACATCGCGCTTTGCAAAATGTTTGAGATACCCGTGGTGCAGCACCTAGCGCGTTCCTGCTGTTAGCACCAGGAAATCCTACAGGTTTTTAGGGTTAGCGCCGTTCAGCAGTTCCCAGTCTCATAGCCTGGGTTCTGTGATCTTCCGAGGGAATGGGCCTGCAGAAGGAATAAAAACTGATGGCTTCTGCTTTCCAACTTAGGGGAGGACTCAGCTCGCGTAAGGGCACAAGCACGAGCGGGGCCCAGGACAGGGTTTGCCATGCACGGGGGTCGGGTTGGGCGCCCGCATCCCTCCCGCAAGCAGCGTTTTCAGCCACGCCACCTCCCGCAAGCTCCCCCCACGAGCAGCAGCGCACCCGGGAGATTAACCCGTAAGGAAAGTTGGGAAGTTTCACATGAATGGCAGGAAGCAATGCAGCTGGCTCCCCAGTCGGGCTTGCCCCCGGCATTGCCTCCTCCCTTAGAGGCTGGGGCCGCGCGGACCACGAAGCGTGTCCGTGTGGTAACGTGCACGTTCCGATGCCGGCGCTGTCTTCTCTGCTTTTAATTAAGCAAAAAAACATTAAAAAAAAAAAAAGTAATTGCATAGCCAAAGCCCAAGGAAGCTGACAATTCCCATGGTGGTTACTTTGTTAAGTTAATTCATGTCACCTAACTTCTTAATTCCCAAATGCCTGTGAACTGGTTTGCTCATCACCTAGCTCAGTAAAGATCGGAGTGCTGTGATATTGTGGCCCTTTCAAGCCCCCTTTCCAGGTTTGAAAAACCCTTTAAAGAAATGTGAAAGCACTTCTTGCTGACCTTCAACTCTGAAAGTTATGAAGTACCTATATCGCCTGTATTATCTTTCCCCCCAAGCTTTTCTTTTCTCCTTGTGTATTCTGTTACATGTCCTCTTTTGGACTGTTTTCACTATGTATACTTTTAAAATTTGCTATTAAATGAAACCATAGTGTTGAGAGCCTCTCATATCTTTGTATTGTCTTAATGCGCACTCTGTAATAATGGATTGATGTCAAGTAAATGTGGGAATGGGGATGAAAGAATGAAAAATGGTTTTATTCCAACTTGCTTATTAAGAAAAGAGTGTCCAATGCATTCACTGGGTTACAACATCTTATTTTGGGCAATAGGGAATAAAATATATTAGGTAGTATTTCATGTGCAATCATTCCTAAGCGTCTTCGCTGTTAGTTCTGTAAAATTGGCTTTTCCCTCGGTAAATTAAATTGCATGGGATTTGAAATCTAAAAGCTGTTTTAAATCTTTGTAAATAATTTATCTTTTGAAGAAGCAAATCTGTACTTTAGTACTAAAATCTTAGGAAAATATTAGAGTTAGCCTTGTAACTTGTGAGCCTACAACAATGTATAACACGCATGCTTCATGTCCCTATTGTCCGAATCGTAATGATTGAGGGAAAAATAAGGGAAGTGGAAAGAAGAGAACATTTCTTGCATGTTTTGCTGATAGTATTTGCACTAAACTCCACATTCTGCTATCACTTTTCTTCCAACTCTTCTTAGATTATCTAGTTATGCCTAACTAGGTAACTGTGTCGTAATCAGTCAGGAGTGGAGATGTCTAAGGCAATTTCAGATTAGATGTCCAAAAAGAAGTCACCAGAAAAAAAAAAAAAAAAAAAGGCAGCCTTTGTCAGCTGGTGAAATAGTCCCTCATGAATGCAGCATTTTGTGTATGCTATTACATAACTGTTGCTTTGCTGTTATGTAGGCTGAGGCTAATTTGACTATCTAACCAGGGTTTATTTGGAGTTTCAGCTCCACACCGAGCTTGCTGATCCGGTTGCAAAGATATATTTGACTGTTTCTAGTTAGGACCATTTGCATAGGTCTTACTCATGCAAAACTTTTGTGGAAGACTGGCCCACTGAGACTGATTTTTTTTTCTTCCCCCCCTTCTTTCTCCTCTCTCTCAGAGCTGCTGGGAGTCCATCACTGTCACTGATTTCATTAGGCTTTTGGCTCGCTCAGCACTTCTGACCGTCTGACCCATTGTGTTTAACAACATTTACGGTTTACATCGGCTGTAGGGTCGTCAGTAAAAAGCAGCCGACTGCTTTGTGCGTCTTGGGGGAGAAGAGCCAGCCATTAGTGTCTTATACTGCAGCACAAACTTTCCCAAATCTTGATTTGGGGCAGAGGCTTATTTTACAAAACTAACAAAAGAATGGAAAACTCTTTTTTCCCCCCTAAACTACATAAGTAAATAATTACTACATAAATAACACGGAAAATATAGTTTCTTGGGAACTGCGTGTAATTTTATATCTTTTCCTATTTTTGCTCTCCCCAAAAGTCGCTTTTAAATAAGAAACAAGGTTGGGCTAGGTATGTATGTGGGTTTTTTTGTTTGTTTGTTTGTTTGTTTTTTTAAGATACTGAGGAGATACAATGTCCGTGAGCAGGGATCAAAATGAAGTCTTTCTTCATATGTTCTGTCCTCGTGTCCAGTCCCTTTGTAGCTCCTCACTCGTTACTGCTCCCTTGCAGCACCCCTACCCTACAAGAGTCCTCAGGGGCCTTTCCCTGTGACACTCCTGGGCCATCGTCCTGCACACAAGACCTTCTGCACTGCATCCTGCTCCCCTCCATATCAGCTGCTCCTGCATCGCCCGGAGCTTCTTGCTGTGTCCCCGGCCTGGGCCATCCCTTTCCCATAGGCAGCGGCTCCGAGAGTTCCACTTCTTGTAGTTCTACTGCACGTAGAAAAGCTCTTTGCTTTTATGTAAAACATGTTCAAAGTAGGTTCAGATATTCCCTAAACCATGCTTTCTTCTTAAAAACAGCTGGGGGCAAATCCTGAAAGAAAATCTCTTTCTTCCTATTCAGCCGTACACTTTGTCCAGGCAGGACTGGAGATCTTTTGTGTGTCACATTAATAGTGAAATCTGAATAGTGCTGGTCATTAACCATGGCTACATTTCAATTGCAGAGACTTGTAGTCCATATTTTGTCAAATCTTGCGTCTATGAATATATCTGAATATATGGAACTTTCATCCTAAAAAAAGGAAAAAAAACACTAGTACGTAATTTTCTCTGATATGAAATATTAATTTGTATACTTCCTTCTTCCTCAATTTCTCTAACACCTGATTAGGCTATTAAAAAGTACTTAATTTTGCCTTCTTGACATAATCTTTCTTGCCTGAAAAGACACTGGGGAAGAAAAGGTTGTGCGTTTTGGGTATTTCCCAGCATTTTAATTGATTCGTGGTTTCACCATGTTTACAGATTCTCTCTTGCTCTCTGTAGAAGCATGGTTCAGTAATGTAGGAAATCTGTTTTTGCCCGTATGAATAACGGAACGTGTGATACATACCCTTTCAGGATCTATCAGGAAAGCGTGCAGGCTTGCAGACACGATGCCCTGGAGAGCTCAACCGTGGCCGTGTTCCGCTCCCTGCCTCTCAGAATGTCTCTGGAACCTCTTAGACCAGCTGAAATGTGCATGTCACTTTTAATGTTTTAAGCGTTTAAGTATTAAATTATTTTCTTAAACAGGATGCCTTTAATCAAATTTGCTTCTGTATGTTGTTATTCCAGCAGTCGCCGCATTGCACACATCATTTTTATGCTTTTCTTTTCCCCCATATCCTTAGTTTTTTTCATTACTGCTATCTGAAGTCCCAACTTTTCCAAAATAGCTTCGCTGAAATCCCGGGGTTTCCCTGCTCTCCTTTCGTCCCACACTTTTACATGCCAGCCACCGTTGCCTCTCGCTCCTCCCGGGAGCTGCTCCCTGAGGCTGCACCAGCAGTTTCTCCCTTTGCACCTGCATGGTCGACTCTCCACTTAACCTTCATGTGACCGTAAGAGACTTCAAAGTTGTTGCTATTTAGGTTAAATTATTGGGTCTCAGTTGAGCCTTCTTGGCTCTGCACAAAGCCAGGAGCCTTAACTGGGAATATCACCGTGAAAATACCCAATATGGGCAAAAGACCAAATAGAGCCATGAAGGGTAAGGTTTAACTGGGAATATCACCGTGAAAATAGACCAAATAGAGCCATGAAGGGTAAGGTGACTCTCCCAGGTTTATGCTAAGTTTGCGACAGTGCTGGAAATGGAATTAGTATCTCCAAGATCTCTCCCAGCATTTCTTCCATGGCTAGGCATGAACTCCTCGTAGGTGGGACATCAAGGTAGCTCTACTCTTATAGCACCTTGTTACTCGTCTTACACAGACGTAGTGGAGAGCAATGGGTATGAGAAGAGTTTGACCATCCAGCGTAACACGCGGATAGGATCACATGGACTGTTTGGTCCTCACTGTTTTGTTGCTTTCTTCTTCTGCTCTCTTTTGGTGCTGTCAGTCTCACTCTCCATAACTATTTGTCTCTAGGGTTTTAGGCTCAGAAGGATGTCTTTGGAGTCGTGGTTTTGTAGGGAGGAGTTTAGAAAGCTATGGGAAATCAGGGTCTTTTTGTTCTCTGTGTGTGTTTTGTTTGTTCTTTTTTTCATGTGTTGTTTGGCTGGTAGCAATTTCAATATGTGAATGGAACTTGTTTCATTAATAGAAAGATGTTTCTAAAAGAGTTACTGAGTGACATAAAATGCAGTGCTTTGACATTCACCATTTCTCTGTGTGTTTTATGCTTTGACACTTGAATCCATGTGACACATGGAAAATTTTAGCCTTAAGTAATACCTACAGCAGCAGATTTCAGGAATGCTTGTGTATTTAGTGAGTGAGGTTTCTTGGCTGGGGAAAGAACTTTGAAAATGAAGGTGGTGCAAAGGTGGTGGAAACTTGTGTCATGAAGAAAAATGGACTTCATGAAATTTTAAATTGATTTGGAGTATCCAGCTTCAGGTACAGCCTTTATAATTGTGTGGGGTATTTTAAAAATGTTTTATTAGAAGCATAGGGGAACCAGTGCATATTGCAGCCTGAAACTCTGCCTATATGTATGTTTCTTCAGTGCCAAAGAAAATATATGTATTGCCCAAGTCTAAGCCATATAGAAATTGTAGCAAGTAGAATTGCAATGATGGTAAACAGGACAAAATTTGCTCTTAACGTTACTTACTCATAAGAACACAGCTACCTTGCCTTCAAATGCTGGTTTGTGGGCTGGCAATTGGAAGGAGCAGCTGCTCTACAGTCCATGTAGATCCAAGAAACACAGAGTAAACGATGGGAGCCCAGTTGGGGAAGGATTACGCTTAGCTACGTACCTTTAATGTACATTTAAATGACATTTCCAAAATGTTTGAAGCGTCTCTTTGGGGTTATTAGTGCTTTTGCAGAGCCAGAGCTGTGGTACCTGCTGCTACTGGCTGCCCAAAGAGGAGAGCGACATTCTCATGGTTGCCACCAAGCTGAGCCCGCTGTGGACATTCCCACATCTCTGTTTTAATCTATGTTTTCTACCTTTTAATCCATGTTTTTTTCAGTTTGGGCACTAGAAAATTGCTTGTGGCTTTTAAATTCTGAACCTGAGGTGTGCCGTGGGCAGGGTAAATGTGAACATGAGATGCACGTTCTCACGTCTGTGCCCTTTGCGAGGAGGCTCGTGGCAGATTCGGCGCTGGAACCCAGCATCTCTTCAAGAGAGATTTCGCACTGGTATTTTAAACTCCTGGGATTTATGTCTCTTCTGCTTTCCTCTGCAACATGAGTATTTTATGACATGAGAGAATGCTTTCAGTAAACTAAAAGTCTTTTTAAAGCTGTTCAGTTTCTGGGAACTTCTGTCAGGATTTGTTGGAATGAAGTAATCAACTCATGTGATGCCTACATATCTGGTGCAAGTTTGAACTAGTGCAGATTTCTGAGCGGATCTTAATTGCTATTTCCTATTTCTTTTTCTATTAAATTGATTGCTTCCATATTTTTCTATTAAATTCATTTTAATTTTCTTCTTTTGTTGGAGGGGTGAAAAAAGGGAAAAGACTGCTGGGAGGCTTGCTGTGTGTGTATAAACTTCAGCTTTTGTTACCAGAACTGTGTTGACATAAATGTCATGCACTTTCCTCAAACAAAAGTGTAAAATGAGATGTCGTATTTGTTAGGGGCACAGCTGAAAATCAGTTTGCCACATGGAACTTCCCTTGTGGGAGATTAAATGTTCTTCTTGAGCTGCTTAGACACGTAAGGCAAAGAAGCTGAGGGTCAAGAGAGATGACTAGTGGAAGTATTTGAAGCTGAGAGCTTTTGGTGCAAGCACAGGGACCTACTCCAAGAGCCCACAGCCTGCAAGGTGCGCTAAATAACGTGTCCTATAACGTCTGCTTGGGCTCTGATGGGCACCGGTACGAAAGCCAGGGCTCCCGAAATGAGGTATTTGCCATGCAGTGGCAGGGAGATAGAATAATCTATTGCCCGCTGCCCAGCGAATGCAGTTACTAGATCCTAAGGCTGCATTAAGCCAGAATTTTATGTAGGCAAATACACAAATGCAGCGCAGAGAGGGTTTTGCTGTACCATATGCTAGACTAATTATTTTCCTGATGCAGTGTCTTCACTTCATAGATGCCTCCCTTGCTGCGTGCTGAAATTAACATACCAATTTCTCATGCTCTTTAATTGGTGAAAATCTGGCATGTTGATTAATACCTGTAAACTTAAAAAAACAATGACATGGAACGAAAACTTGCCAGTTCAGTCACCTTGCTGTTTGGAGCCTTTTCTTATTTCCCCCCTTAAATGATTTAAAAACTTTTTGAAAATACACATTTTTTCCTTCAAAGTTGACCTAATCTCTGTTAAATAGAGACCAGTGTGAAAATAAATGATGGATATTTAATCTTTAACCACCTCCTAAAATAAGAAGCAGCAGAGCAGAACTTTATCTGGTGCTGTCTGCCACTGATACACTTGCAAAACCGTGACTGAGAAGGAATCAGTGTTGTCTACCACATATTGAATTCTTCCTGCTTTACCATGGAAATGTAAGAGGAGTAGAAAAGAATCAAGAAGGGATAAAGACTTTTGAAAACCGTGATATCTTAAAGAAGCCTTGACAGACTGAAAGTGAGTATTTTGGGAGTGTGTGGAACAGAAAGAAAGCCCACATGAAGTAGCAGCTTTAGTGAAGACTTGACTTGTTGCTTTAAACAGTCTGTGGATTTCATTAACATGAATTTCTTACTGCAAAACTGCATTTCTGGATTTTCTTAGCTTTCCCATGGCTGTCCTCAAAAAACTGCTAAACGTTTTCCCCATTAGAGTCCCCTCCCTGAAATGCCCCAACACGGTTCAGGTGCTTTTGATCAGCCTTGCGGAGAGGAAGTGTTGGGACCTCATGGTCGCGCTTTGTTCTTCCCACCCTCTAATCTCTTTTCTGTGATCTGCTGTGGACTGTATGTGTGTATAGATACGTAGTACCCTGATCCCATTTTTCCTATTTTTAAGATGTGCTCTTTAAGTTTTGCTTTCTGGAGACCATTGGTTTAATTTGTTTCCGCTTCTTCAGTTCAAAATATTTCCTTTTCTTTCACTGGATAATATTCACCTCTTCACCGTCTCTTGTCCTACTCTGAAGTCAGTTGCTAGGTGAATAGTATCCCTTTATGTAGTAGTTCTGTGTTTTAATTTTCTTCTCCTGTTTCTTTGTATAGTGCCAGGTTTTGTCTGTCTTGTCTTTTCCTGCCTTTGGACAATTTTATATTGGCTTTTGATCTTCCATTGAATAGTTTCTCCTCAAGATGGTGGCCAGGAGCACTTGTTGTTTCTGCATGCTTATGTGGCTTGCTGTCTTGCTTGTAGTAGATGAGAACTGCCGTGACACAATTAGGCGATGAACTTTGAATTTGCAGATATGTTTTCTGCAGATGGTGTATTTCTGCAATAGATGCTAGCTTTTTTCTTTCTTTCTATTTTGCATTAAATTATGTTCTCCTGTTACAGAAAGAAAAAAAATGTGTTCTTAAATTGTTTTCCCAAAAAAAATACTTGTTGCAGAGAAACAACTCTAACATTAAAAAAGTGTAATACCAAATGATTTACTGGAGGGAAGTGGCAGGCTTGGCTTTCTGTTTGTATAGTAACAGAAGAGCACAGCGCATGTGCAATATCAAGTGTTCTTGCCAAGGCTAACAGCAAAACCCCAGCTGCAATTATATACTAATGTTTAATAAAAATTTAGTGATAATAATAAGCATTTAAGCATTTATTTGGAAAAGTGATATTTCTGTTTACTGATTCTTCCTCTAGCATGCTCAGTGAGTCCCTGTGCAGAACTGAGCAAAGTCGTGTGCAGACTTCATAGGAAGATGCAAAAGGGGAGCTGCAGTGACTACGATCAGCCACAAAGCGAGTTCCTACCCTGGAGCTTTCCCTCTGTTTCCCGTGGCACAGTGCAGGTTTATAGATTCAAAAATGCCATCGTGCCCGCTTAAGTTCGCAGCTACTATAATCCTTCTTAAAATACTTGATCCTTAACCCTTTGTTTTTTAGGGGTGTGGATGGGAAGAGCAGTAGGAGGGAAAAATGCCTTTTTCTCTTTCATATATGTTTGTGAGCATGACAGCTGTGCCCCCTTTCCACATGGTCAGTAGCCTGTCTTCATCTCCATGTGCAAAATGTCCCATATGTTAGGTCATGTACTTAGTAAATCAAATAAGTGTTTTACATTGCCTTACTTGGAAAATATGTCATATTTTTCATTGCATATGCCTCATGTCTCTGACATTTGTGTTCTGCATTTACACCATGTTATTAAATCTGTAGAAAAAGCAGCTAGTAGTTACAGAAGAAAATGTGGGGATATCCATTATAAAAATCCCACTTTTGTAGCTTCCCTTGGTTGTTTATATGGCAGATCTCTAAGAAAACTCTTATCTCCCTAAGGAATCACTCATTTAAGGGATCTCGGAAACTGAGTGCTGAACTGCGCTGAACTGCACTCACCTTGAATCCATCAACATGTTCCATTTAGAAAAAGAACTCCTCCAGAATTTACTAGTATTTTAATAATGTTGTATTAAAATTGTAATTTAAACTGTATTAAAATACCAATAGTACAATATTAATTGTATTAAAATAGGAATAGTGTTTTAATAGTATTTAATACTGCCATTTTAATAGCATTCCCTTGTGCCAGGCTAAGTTACAACAGCATCCCAAAAGTGAATTCATTCCGAACTGCTGCATGTAGTCCAACAGACATTCAGGACAGGATGTAACTCCCAGGCCCTCAGAACCAGACTGGCAGGGAGAGCCTTTGCTTTTTGGTGGCAGACATGGTTGGAGCGGTGACATTTGTGGCCTTCAGGCGTGACAGCTGCCATGTACTGCCCTTGGTCCCAAGGGGGATGGCTGGGAAGAGCTCCCAAGTGGCAGTCTGTATCTCAGGCCTCCATGAACACTCAGCTTCTTATGCTGGTGCTTCCTGCCAGGAGATGCTGGCAGCTAATTGAAAATCCTTCCTGTAGGGTTGCAAAGGCTTTTTAAGAAGCTTTCACCTTTATTATCTCAGAAACCAGCTCTTTTTCCTTGACTGTGTCGTGCCAAGACAGCTGGGTTCGTCTTAAGTGCTACCGAAATGAATCTCAAGAGGACAGCCGGTCTGCAGCCCTTCTTAGCCATGCCCCGGCTCCTGGTGGCCCTTGGGTTGGCCAGCAGCGTGACATGGGGCCTGTGCAGCTGCAGAACAAAATGCAAGATGTGACTTGGGCACCTGTTACCCTTCCCCACATATCCTTCCCCGTACCTTAGCGTGCAGACCTTTTCCTTCCTGCATTGCTCCACGTTCAGCCGGAGCGTGTGCGGCCTTACCTGGAGCGCGGCTGGTGGGAGTTTGCTCTAGGAAACACGGACCTTTCCAGCCGTTGGTCCTGGCAGCCTTCTCCCGGAGAGGCTCCGGGAAGCAGGCAGTGCTGCGCTGCCAGCGAGCTGTACCACTGTCTTTGGTTTCCCCCATAGCTATGGTGAGCCTTCCTGTGGCCCAGGAATGCACAAACTGGAGATAATCTAGGGAAATGTGCAGCTCTACATGCTAATTAGTTCGGGTCCTGGTACTGGTCAGGGAAGTGCAGCAGCTTCCTGCCCCCCGAGGGGTTTCTGGGTTTGCCTTTGACTTTTGCCGAGAAAAAAAATACTGCATAGTAATTAGAATTAACCTGACCTGCTTTAGAGGAGCCTGATTTGAATTAGGGCATGATTATTAACTGTACAAGTATTTTGCTTTCCCTCTCCTCCCCTAGCGCTTCAATAGCTCAGTAAAATCCACCGGGCTGATGCCTGCTGAGGTGCTGGCTGAAGCCACTCATCTTTGTAGGGACAAGAAGGGCTTAGCTGGCATGAATGGCAAGGGCCCAGGCAGAGGTGTGGGGCCAACCACGAAGCTTCTTGGTGGCTACTGTCCGCCTTCAGAAAGCCAGGACTGTGAGAGCAGAGAGGGGCATGAAAAGGTAATTTTACTGCATATATAACTTTACTGAATATTATTCTTGCCATGACTACCTGAAGCATTAACTAACAAAATTAAATCTCTTAAGTAGTTACCCTGAAAGTTCTCTGCAGTCTAATGGCATTGTCTTCTGTATGCAGACACACTCCAGGAGAAAGCAAAACTTTCACTAGAAAACAATCTGTGTTTAATAACGCAGTGCAAGGGCATTTTGCAGAGCTTTAATCTCAAAGCACGGAAAACATGTTGGTTTGAATGTTCAGAGTCTCTGTGTTATAGCTTTCTTTCATGTGAACTTTAAAATGTGCCTACGTTTTCTTTATATATAGATGACACCATTTAAGTGTCAAGCTTGTTTTTGTAAGGAACATGTTTTTTGTATGAATGTGGGTTTTGATCATTAAAGTTCATTTTAAACAAGAAGCATTGAATTGGATTTTCCTGTCACAATTAGCAAATTAGGTTTTAGTTTAACCTCTCAGTTAAGTAGAGATATATCAAATTTGTCATGTTAAAGTTGGTATTTGTTCTTCAAGGCATTTTTTCAGACAAGATCCATAGAAAGCTACATTTCTTTTAAAGTTGTTTTTTTCCAGTACAGTGCCTGGTTGCTCTGAACCAATTTGCTTTGTTTTGCTGTACAATGGTGTGGTAAGGCCCTCCATATGTGTGACCTCTGTTGATGGGACAAATATTCTCCTCTTTTCACTGTTGTTTATTTTTATAGCATTTAAGAAGTTGATGTTGGCAGGAGAATAAAAACAGTAGGATTTTTTTTTTAATCCAGACAGCTAGGATGGAATTGGGAAGATCTTTCAAAACTAGGATGGGATTTGGGAAGAACTACTAAGAAGAGCATTCTCACTCTCATAAGCCATTGAGCCTTTTTTGGTGAAAAATACGTTTGTGAGAATAGAGGCCGCTAAACGTAAAGCCTTTTGGCCTTGTGAAATGTTTAAGGTTTGATAATCTGCAAACATGACAGCCCCTTCTGCCTAAGAATTGCTGTGTTGCAAGGTATCAGTAGCCTGTGCTACCTGTGAGACATCCCATGTCCCTCAGGGAGGGCTTGCTCTGTCCTCTCCCTAGTGCCTTTGCAGGAGGTTGTGCTCCCTCCTTCTGGGCTCCTAAGCGCCACAACATCTTTCTTTGCTCTCTGTTCCCGCTCGTTTCCAGCCATTGTCCCTTGTAGTCCTTGTGAATGCTCACAAGATCACAAGACCCGCTGTTATTTTGCTGGGCTTTTGTTCAGTGTTTGCTTTCTGAGCACTTAGTGTCTGGTACTTACTTCAAAGTGGAAATCTGCTTCCCCTTGCCGCAGTACAAGATGCAGGTTTTCCTATTTGTGTCGGAACCGGGTCTTAAGACTGCACTGGATTTTGATAACCTTGGCGATGGGATTGAAAGAGGCAGTTCAAGTGCGGCTGGGGAGCCTCTCTTCCAAGGTGGTGCTAGGACCTTTGCACTTACCTTGGGGAAAAAGAAGGCTAAATCTGTCCCACGCGTCTTGTGTCTGCCTTTTACACTCTTACCTTATGTCTGGGGCTTACAGCTGCAGGCCCATAAGGAAGCACAAATGCTAGGCAAATCTAGAGTCGATAAGCACATGTGAAAGACCTGGGTCCGAAGGGAGCATATCTGGAACAGGAGCCATGAAGCAAGGAATATGTCTTGGTAGGTGGTGCATCCTTAGGTAGGCTTACAGGTTCAGAAGGAAAAGTGTTCTTTTCTAACATCAGGACTGCTACATTTTCAGTTCTCAAAATATTTCATGCTTTTTCCTCCACCTTTTTCCCCAAACAAGATCTTGCTATGAAGTTATTGCCAGTGTTTGAATGGTGTAATCTCTCTGCCTGATATATGCATTCCCTATTCAGCAGTCACTGAGAAGCAACCAAAAAATTGTTGCAAGTGTTTAAAACCAATAAATTTCAACGTCATGGGGAGTTTCACAGGAGTGCCATTAAGGAAATCGTTACCAAACTGACGTAAGCATCATATTTTTTTGCTTTGCAGACTGCATTTTCCAGACAAACTTTGTCATAACGGAGGAGTTCGGAAACAGCGGTTAGTGGGTCAGACAGGCCCAGAGGGCTACGCTGGGTTTTGTTCAGCCAAATGTTAGTGCTTTTTAATCAACGCCGAGTTCTGTGTACGACACTCTCTTCCTCCCCCAAAGCCATAACAGAATAAAAACGGATGTTCCGTGGGGTCATGCACAACATCTGTCCGTTTCTAGAGCAGTTAGGAGTGAGCAACGAGCAAGGGGAGCTGCTCTCAGCGACGGGCGCAGTTGCAGCATCGTGGCCTGCTTATGTTATCATAAGGGCCTGAGCCCAGGACCAAAGCTGCCTTTGGAAGGAGAAAGAGAATTTCTGTTCACATTTCATGCAAGGCTTTTAAGAAAAAGGTATAGAATTCCTGTAAAACCATATCCTTAAAATTGGGAGTACAACTAATTCACAGTGCTGTGAAATAATTGCCTAGATTTCCTTTCTTCCCCCCTGTAAAACCTCATAGGCGTTGGACTACTTCACATTAGGGAATTATTATTATTATTTTTTACAAATCTCACTGCTGCCACCTGTTCAGTCTCTAGTAAATGTAATTAACATGATGGTAAAAATGCTGGAGGCTTTGGAGTCTCAAGTCTGAACAGCTTATGCATTCCCTGGAATAGACCATGTGTTAATTGGGCTATCCTAGTAAGTTTCAATATGTCTTGATGTGGGTCTTTCTTCTTTTAACACTAACCCTCATGCAGACCAATTTCATTAAAAAAAAAAAAAAAAAACACTATTACAATTAAAGAGCCTCGGTGGACATTTAATGCAGACATCTTTAATTTGAAGATTTTACATTCAACTGAACTTCTCCTGATTAATAGGAGCATATTAAATTGATTCCCAAAACAGACTTAAAAATAAAAAAGGGTTTAAAGGGATTCATAAATCATGAAATACTTTTAATTATAATATGATCCACACCACATGCTTTGTTGCAAGAACCCAGTGTTGGAAAGTGTGATTGAGGATAAGTGCCATGGTAGCAGGTAGTTCTGGTGGAAGTGAAGCACACTGTAGCTTGGATACAAATAAACAGAGCATTGGTTCATTTATTGGTTTTGCCTGAAAACGTAATTACTGGATTCTAGCGCCTGATTCAGGCTAGCTACAAGGTAACACACATGGACACGTTGACTTTGAACTTTTTTTTTTTTTCCAGAGTCACGCAACACTTTCTTTTTACAACTCTGTTGCTACCATTGCTTTCTATTTAGCAATCAAATTCAGCGCAGTAAGCAAACATTTGGTCCGTTTATTGTGGTAGAGATTGTAACGTAAATTATGTTCTTCCAATATAATTGCAAAGTGTATTCTGGTTGCGTGGTTTTCATGGTTGCAAAATATATTGAAAGTGCTAACACTTACTTGAAAGCAGTGCTTCTAACAGAAACATAAAAGTGTTTTTAAATGATGGATTGATTGCCATGCCTGCAGGAGAACACGTTGCTGGTGCTTTTCCAAATTGCATTTTTCATAAATGCATAAAAGTACAAAGAAAAACCCAGATGCCTGCTAATTTTTCAATAGCAGCGTGCTTGTGAGCAAACTGCACCTACTAGGCCACTCCTCTTAAGTAGACGCTTCCCCCTCTGTGTGCGTTTGTCAATAAAAATTCATACTTTGATACACAGAGGATTTGAAATTTTTGTTACATATTGCAAATCAGCTTCTCGTCTCCAAAATGCTGGAACTCTTTTGGGTATGGGAGTACACAGGCTGCACATAGCAGCTAGGTGGCAGAGACTGCGCCTTGTTAAATAAAGTGCTGCTTTGCAGCGCGACTTCGTGCTTTTACCGCTGTGACTCTTTTGCTGTCCTCTGTCACGTTCTGCGTATACCTGTTGTACCTTGTGCGTGTGTCAATTAAACTGCTCTCGTGCAAACAGGTTTGGTTCATGAGTCTGAGTGGAACAGAAGCTTAGAATGTAAATATTTGGGAGCAGGGGCTGTTTCCTATGTTTGTGTAATCACTCAGCTGAGCTGAAGCTTCACTCTAATTAAGGGATCTAGATCCTTTTTGTAATGCAGCAATTACGCAAGCAGTGTGGGGGGAAAAAGCTTTCTCTGTTTTAAGATGTGCTGCTCCTTCACAAAGGGTGCCTTTTATTGTAAAATTAAATTGACTTGAAATGTAAATGCCATTAGTAACAAACACTGGGCCCTATCAGGAAAATTTCTAAATCCATTTGATTGCTGGTGCCCGGTCGCAGTTTGTTCCATCCTTTGTTGGGCATTGCTCATCTGTGGAGATGCTAGGTCATTTTCGGATGCTTCCTTAAATTCCGGTCCTTCCAATCCTTTTCTTTTGATGCTTGGCTGATGCCCACTGCAGTCCGGAGGGGAAGCCAGGGAAGACTTATGCCTGACTCTACACGTATCTCTGAACTTCAAGACGGAGCCTTCATTAAGGTTGGCAGCTCTTAGACTAAACAGTTAAAGTGGTTAGGATGAAACACTTTCCTATGAGAGTAAGAAGATTATTTAGGATTCTCCAGTTAGACTCTTGCAAAGGTGATATGAAGCATATTCATGTTTTTTGATGAAAGAAAGCACTTAAAAAAAACCCAAACATGACCAGCATCCAGAAAATCACTTCATCAGAAATCGTGGCCCAGTTTTCCTGGATTGTTCTGTGTAAAACGCTGGATCAGAAATGTGTGAAAGGGCTGTTTGTGTCCAGTGTCCATCCATGGCAGTGGATTTCCTAGTCTTCAAGGGAACAGTCTGCAGGCTACCTGTGCTGTGCCAAGAACATGAAAATTATTTCTGAGTATATAATCTTATAAGAGTTACACCGGTTAACATGCTTTAAGAAGAGTTGAAGTAGTTTTATTGAATAAGAAAAATGTTATTTTGATTGGAAAATAAGTGCCTTTATATAAAACAGAGTTCTAAAGAAAATGCCTGAGGATGTAGAACTTAGTATTTTCTTTAAATAACAATTTTATGTCCAACATCTTTACCAAGAACATGATGTCCTAAAAATTAATGAAAAGGATCAGTGGATCCTACTTATATATATAGAATATTGAACAGTAGAAGTCTTAAGTAGCAACTGAATAATTTGTGGAGTTGCTGCAAAGTCCTTTCAGTCATTCATGCTTTTTAATGCCCATTTTGAATATTCTAGCCAGAGATCACATTGCACTACAGGAAGCGCAGTCCGATGAACACATTTTCATTAATTTTCCCCAAGGTATTTTCACAGGAACAAGAATATTGGCTTAGCAACATGCGAAGCTGTTTATTAAGGCAATATGGTGTAGTATTTAATGTCCTGTAATTTATGTGACTATTAAGTCATATCTGTTCCCATTTCCTAGTTATGTGACTTTGGGCAAATAAGTTTAACCCTTGTGGCTCACTTCTGTTTCTTCTAGTTAGGGATTCTGAATGCTTAAAGGGAAATTGCTGCCTTCTGGGGGGATAATGATGAAGAAGTTTCCCTGTGGGGAAAAGCATGGGCCTTAGAGTTGCAAATGTAATTCCTGTGTGTTCTCAGCATTTTCAACTACTGCGCGTGTCTGAACCCTAAAAAAGGAGTTGTATCTGAAAAAGGCCCATGAATCTTCCTGATATCTCCTTTCCAATCATACAGTAGAAGGTTGGAAGAAGAAACAAGCTTCAGCTGAGGAAAGAGTCACCATCTTGTCTTTCAGAAACAAATGACATATTTTTCCTGCAATTTAGTTGTCTTCCAGCAATCTCCCTGCACTTTGTGTTTCCTCTCTGCTTTTCCATGTATATTTGCCTAGATATGAAAGAGAGAAAGAGCCTTAAGAAATGAAGAGCACTAAGAACCATGCCCTGTTTGCAAGCCAGCCCGTTGCGTCTTTCTGTAATTACTTGGGATGCATGATTAACACTTTAATAAAGGTGATGGAGGGACCTCTGCTTCTCTTCCTTGCCTGAGAAAGAGCTCTCTCAGAGGATTTATTTAGGGCTTTACGATGACTAATCACATTTCTTAATGTTTGCATGCTCAAAGGGTCTTGAATGGGGAAACTCTTCTATTCTTTCTAGGTCCTGAACCCCTTCTTAAGACTCACAGATCCTTCTTGCTCTGTCTACCCATCTTTCACAGTGAATTGTTTCTTGTGCTCTGTAAATAAAGTTAGCTGCGTGCTCTTGATGGTAAGTCAAGTGCAGGAAAAGATCCAACCACTGGAACGGGGAAGAGAAATATTTGCTGTGAACCCCTGTGAGGTGCTAATCCCCGAGCCTTGGGAAGAGAAGATGCAGAACTTGGGGAATGAGCGAGCTCTGAGCTGAAGGGGAGAGGGGCAATAAATAGGGGGGATTGCAGAAGAGCTACGGAAGGCTGTACATGCAGAAAAATGGAAAGTCGTGGGAAAAGAAACTTTTCTTGCCTATTGCAAAATATTAAAAACATTGTAAATGGAAAGGGAGTTTGGTTTTGTGCCTTGGACCCTGTGAATGGAATATTTTAGCTTTGATTTATATCCACAAGCAACTTGCATATATAATTTAATGTATTTTTACTTCTGTGGATGTCAGTGTATGCATTTTATTTTGGGTGCATAACACTAACAATGGAACCCGGCATAAATCATCAGGAATTTGAACAGTGTGCCTGTTTCATAGTGTAGTACTTGGTTTCCACTGTTAAATTATTATGAGTTATGGCTTAGCATCTGTTTGGCCATATCAGAGAGAGACACATAGCAAATCACGGGAGAGAGAGTATGCGTGACTATAACTCATTAAGACTTTAAGCATAACTAATTTCTCTCTCTTTCTCTCCCTACCCTCTTCATAAAACATCTCATTTTCAGAGTTACTGACTTGCATATAGAAGTAGTTTCTCGCCCAAGTTGTCCCTTTCTAGCCTCGGGGCAGGATTGTTTACCAATTAAATGTGAGATTCGCAGTCCAAATCAGAGGAATTTAGGAAGCCTTGTCAATATATCAGATTTTTCAAGGCATCTGCAGCACTTGATGTGTTTTATCTCCAGGACGCAGGGTGCTGCTTTCAGTGATATCCGTTCTTAATGAATAGCTTTCACTGCAGCAAGGTCCAAATCCCAACGCTGAATATGGCAGATCTGATAAAAGCAGCAGGATTAGACCTCGTTTTGGCTCTTACTGTGTCCGCTGTGAACTTCAATAATGTATTTTCATGATGTTTGTGAGATAATCCTAGTTTTTGCTGCTTGATTTATTTCTGACAACTCTGAAGGCCAATGAATATGGTATTTTCTGGAATGAAGAGTGTGCTTGGGGAGATCGGGGGGAAGCTGTTTTTGTTCTTTTGTTTTTAATTCTTCTTCCATAGAAGACACAGTGTCCTACAAACAGATAGAACAATTACTATATTCCATTTTAGCACAGAATCACAAATGGGATCTTTGGAATTAAATTTGGCGAATTGCCTGGGTATGTCCAGTTTTTAACAAGAACTGCTTTGTGCATTAGCACCCTACGCTTCCTCCCCCTTCCTCGCAGCTCTGTAACTGAAGAGAGGAGGAGAAATGAAAAAAAAAAAGAATGAAAGCATCTGTTAGGGAGAAAATGGAGGGGAAAGAAAGGATGAAAAGAGGAGAAAAAATTCTTCCATAACAGCTGTCATTTTTTTTCCAAAGATCTGAACAGGAGTTTTAAGTTAGTCACACTCCTGAGTATCTGATTACATATGTATACATCTTTTTTTACATTATGTGAAACATTAATTTTCGTATGGAATGCAGCTCAATTTTCAGCAGAACATCCATTTACCAAGACTTTGAACATGCATATGGGCATGGGAGTATTTGGCACAGCCTGAGACTTTCTTCTGTGAGTTATTTGTGTGTGTGCGCACATGTGAGACCTGAGACATGCTGCCGTGAAAAGGATAGATTGCTACTGAATATGGTAACCAGGTGGAGTTTTGACATGCAGTAAGATCCATGTTAAGACAATATTTTATTAAATATACCTGTTTGCAATACCTTTTTTAAAAACTTATCTAAGGATAAGTGGAAGCTCAAAGGATTATTTTTCCTGAAATAGAAATCTGTGAAAATACATATGATGATCTGAAGGCGGCAACCTGTGAAGGAAATCTTACTGTTGGTAAGACTGCATTTAACTTACTGACAAGGCAGTAGGCAAAGGTATCTCTCTTCCACATGGCCCTTTCTAGTCAGGTCTAACAGGGAGATGGATTGCAAATTGGGCTAAGGCACAGCTCAAAGATATTTTTGTGTTAGATTTAACGCAATTCAGCCTATGTACAGAACAAAATCCACTATCCTCATTTAAATGGGGATATAATCAACTACCTTGAAGTGGCTGGCACTGTCCTGCCAGCCTGTGTTGTCCACAAGCGGCAGCGCAACATCCTGGCAAACTCGGATTCACTAGTTAGGATTTAGGGGCTGACTGGTGTTTTAGAAGAGTTTTGAAAATAAAACCTCCTTGGTACTGATGCATGAGAACACACTGTTTTTAATAGTTCTGCAAGACACGATGTTTCCAGGAGCTTTGGAGGTGTGAGGAAGTCCTCAGGAGGCAGCAGAGGTGTGAGGAGAGCACGCTGGAGAGGAAGCACCTCAGTAACGAGGAATTATGTGCAATTAATCAGTGTACAAAGAACTGGTAGCTGCATTTCTGACTCAAGCATTGCTTGTCTTTTGGAGCGCACAGTTGCACAAGGTCTGTTTTTACCAAAATCTCTAGTGCTGTGCAGTGGGGCTTGATGTGAACATGCAAGATGCTCAGTAGGATAGGGGAAAATCAGGTGATTCCAGTGTTTTCCAAGAAACAGATTTTTGACAAGATTATTTTTTCTGGTATTTTATTATCCATGATATATAAAGTACATGATTACCTTCCATTGCCTGAAGAGCTGAAGGGAAAAAATAGTTTAAAATATAAAAAGAGAAACCTTCAAAACTTAGAGTTCAGTTGTTCCAAATTGAACCATAAGTCATCTTACATATTTATGTATGATAGGAAATCCTGTTTTGGAAATTGCCAGTTCTGAAGCCTACTTCTCATTTTAGTATTGGAATGAGTGGGTAGATGTTTATATTACTTCAAGATAGGCTCCTAGTGGCAATTTATTATACCAGCTCTGGCTAATTTAAATATTTTCAAGCTTATTTTCTCCTTTTCTATGCTTAAGTGGAGCCAATTTTTACACCAGCCTGAAAATTTTACTTATCTTTTACAACACAGTGAGAACTATGAGTCAGAGTGAATATAAAGTTACCAAGAAATAAACGTCCCACTAAAACTGAAAACGATTTCAATGTTCATATGTAAGGTTTGCAAAATCAATGTTTTCAAAGTAGTAATTTAGGATTTTTGTGAGCATGTGCATGAGTTAATGAAGTTACAGACTTTTGCAAAAAAAAAAAAAACCAACCTAGTCATGTCTTTAAGAAACGAGGGCTTCCAGAATAAGCCCCGTGCTCTAGGTGAGGTCTGAGCTTTCCTGAGAAGAAGTCACTGCAAACAAGGCAGGCTTCCAATGGGAGAGAAGTGTAGAGAAGAGGGAAAAAAGCCATTACACTCTCTCTAGCTGTGCTAGTAGGGAGCGTGGGTCACCGGGCAAAATTGAAAATTGAGAGATATGAAACTGAAGTGAATGCTGTTAATTTTGTTGAACGGTAGGAAAAGTCATTTCACAGTACCAGTGCATCAAAGGGGAATGTAAGCTCAGATATTTTAAATTTAGAGAGAGTAAAGGAAAACTCTGTTCATTTACAAGGAAATGAACTTAACAGATACAGGTTGCTTCTTCATGAGTGTTTTATTTTTGACCCCGGAGTGAGTTTCTGTAGCAAATCTCACTCATCTTTGCTGACTGCTTTGGTTCAGATCTGAGTGTGATCTTGGAGGACACAGATTGGATTCTTTTCAGGTGAAACTAAACTGAAATATGTCCTCGGGAGGACACGTAAAAAGTTCCCTCTGCTGAGGGTTGCTCAGTCTTTGGGATCAGGCTAGAGTGCTTTGAAATAGCCTTTCCCTCTCTTCTAAAAAAGTGTGTACAGCAGATCCTGAGACTCCAGCTGCAGCTCTTTTGCCCTATGAATCTGCTGCAAATGCTTTTCAAATTCATTTTCAGTTGATTTTCCAGTAATTATTTCAAGCATGTTGATCGAACTACAGGTAGCCTTTGTGCTAAATTTGCCTGTATTTTTGTTATGTATACAGTATACCTCTCTGTCTTACTTGGACGAAGAATTCCTCCTTTCTAATGCACTCCAGTGATGTGCACAATAATCACATAAATACTTTAGCAATATAGCCCTCAGTATAAATTTTATTCAAAGCTCAAAAATAGCTTTACTTTTGAAGAAAACCAAACGAAGTCTTTCATTCACTTTTTATATTTATGGTGCATCCCAGTCATTCTCCTCCCTTCCTTCCCCACCCATCGCTTGCAGACTTAGGCCTCAGCTTGGGTTACTGTTCGGGTCTCAGAGTAGGACCTTTTCTAAGGTAACAACCTATTTAAAGTACGAAAAATCAACAGATCCTAGGTGTACCACAAGGTTGTGAAGTTATTGTGACTTAATTTACTTCAGCCTTTAGCTATTTTGTCCTTTTTTTGATTTGGTAGTCTGGGTAGATCACCAGGTTTGACAGCGAGCACTTACCAAGGGAAGAGGTAGAACAGTTCAGTAGTATTTAGATGGTGGTGTTGAATTGGGTGGGCTGTAATACAACTTCTGAGCTTTCAGAGAGATTATGCAGGGTAGAATAGGAAAGGAAATTTATCCTTTTCAGGGAGACTCTACCCTTGCCACAGCTGTTGTTGGTAACGTTGGAGCACCCTTGCTGTGCATATTTCTGGGGAGCAAAGAGGGCTGCTTCAGATTTGATCCCACATGCAAAACACACCTAGGATGCTCCAAGACCAGACTGTGTTGTCGGGCAAAGGATGGTTAAATGCGGAGGCCTAGGAGGTTTTCTTCAAAACCACACTTGCGATTTGAACTAAAATGCTCATTTTTAGGGTTTGTGTAAGTAAATGCACCCTAGATGTTCAATTCCAGTGTGTTTTTGTGAAAGAACACTGCAATTCAGTCTTGGCAGTTCCTGGTTTATGAATGTTTTCCTGAAATGTCCTTAGCATTTTTTGTTTGTTTGTTTTTGGCTGGAACATATCAGTTGGTTATAATTCAGATTATATTGTCTGTCAGTGCTAAACTGCTGTGTTGCCTTTGTCAGAACTTGGCTCCAGCTGTCCACCAGAGTGGTGTGAATGGTGTTTGAGTGTGCACATCTGGCCCTTTTTGGAACAGGTTTAGTACATTCCTTTCAGTGCTGGAGTTTAATTTGCAGCTGGAAAGCAGACCAGCGCTACACTTAATTATAAAGTTGAAGATAAATGCTTTCTTTGTGACTGCTTTGTGAAAATGATTTATGGGAATTTTCTGTAACCTGGTGTGCTTCCTTCCCTTCTCCCTTCCCCAAGAGTGACATCCTGATGCTTGCCTGTTAGCCTCTGCATCTGCTTGCTAAGTCCTGTATATCATTGCGTAAACTGAAGATGCAGGCCATACAATTAAAGCCATAATCTAGCATAGAGATGTTGACTACAAAATTGCACACCTTTTGGCAGGTATAAGATATGAGAAAAAGGAAGAACTGAACTTCTGTGGATAAGTACCAGCAACTTGTTTGTCGTGTGTACTTGAGGAATGTTTTTGTAATCTGTTCCAGGACTCCTGAAATAAAAGTTCTCTGAACTGGGAAAATGGCTGTCTAGTGTCTGAGAGAACCAGAAATTGAGTTGGGACAAAAAAAAATAGATTATTTCCTACAGAATTGCTCTTGAAGATGTTTGATTAGTAAGGCCATCTTCCAAAGGGGTGTGCATGAAGATGATTACTAATCCTGGGATAGAATTCAATGATGTATAGTTTCAGCAAAGATCAGTATTCAAGACTTATGCAAATAAATTGAAAGTATTTGTTTTCCACTACAGTCTCGGACCTTGTTGTTTATTTCCAAGCAGCAAGCAGAGAAGGAGAAATGGATGGTGCCTTTTTGCTGCAGTTGCATCTCTAACTGCTCAATCATTGACCTGGTCCTCATTAGTGTTTTTGCATTTTCTATCTCCTATGTACATCATGAGGCTGTGTCAGTTTTAGTACTTGCACTTTCTAAATGTAAAGGATTTGGGATACTTTGCTTTAATAATTATAATTCTTTAAAAGCATTGGCAGAGGGAAGCATCATAAGCATCATTCATAAAACTCAAGTAGAGAACAGAAGTGTTAAGTTTTTTACTCGATGTGAAAGGGCTTTTCTTTTTCTTCTTCACTTTTCATTTAGCTGGTCAAGAATGCTTGTTGTCTGTCCCTGTCTCTATTCCCTATCCCCTCCAGCACCCCCCCAAAAATCATTGTCTACCTGTGCTGTTTTGTTTTGTTTTTTTTCCAGAATTACCTGTGTAACAAGTACCTGCGCACTTGTTTGCTGCTCTAGCCGTTCTTGGAGCCTTATACAGAAAGCAAAGTGTATGAAAAGTCAAAACTGATGCTAAAGTATTAGACCAGGAGGCTGTGGGTGATGATGAGTTGTTCCTTGCCGCCTCGTTTACCTGTTGCACAGTAGTAGTGTGCTCTTTGTTTGGGATGCAGAAGCAGAATTTGCTGCCATTTATCTTTCATCTTATCTAAAACCCCTCTTTATTTCATTCTTCTTTCTAAATATCACTTGGAAAAGTGGCTCGTTCAGTTTCAGCAAGGTGGAACTGCTGCTGCCCTCGCGCAGCCGCCTCCTTGACTGCCATGTGGAAGAGGGCAGCTGAAGTGGGAATATTGGTGTGCTTGCTTTTGGGCCTCTGTAACGCTGAGCAGCCGGCGTACGGGAGGAGCTGCATGTTTTGATTCATATCTGGTCATACAGTGCACAGTAATGCCTGGATAAACCTCCTGTAAGCGACAAAGTTCCTTCTGTTAAGCAGCCTTTTTCCTCTGCTTCGATACAAAGCAAGTGCATTCAGCATCACATCTTCACTGTCCCATACCTTGTTTATTTTTCCTCTCTATTGCCAACATAAAATGATTAAAATGCACTTTATAAAGAAATAATTCAATATTTTGAAAAACATAAATGGACACTACATGTTTTCCATTTAATCCAGGACAGCTTGGACCTCACATTTTCTGCAAGAAATCCTAATGGGGAGGTATTTCTTATGAATAGAAATACTTACCAGGAAATCTCTTAATGTTGTTTGGAGATAGAATAACGCTACAACAACATAGAAAAATATGTTTTGTTTACAGGGAGAGAGACAGAGTGCTTTCTTTCCAGAATATTTTGTGGATTTTTTGTTTGTATTTTATTTGTAGGAAACTGCCATATACATAAGATTGTCCTATTGTCAAAAAAAGACTTTTGGTTTTCCATCGTGTAAGCCAATGAAAATGCTAATGTATTTAAAACACACACAGAGTTATGTAAAGTCTTAGTTACATGATCAAATTATTTGTCTAGTATTGTAATCTCTTTCTCTCACTTAATGGGATAGGTTATATATCACAGAATCACAGAAGGGTTGAGGTTAGAAGGGACCGCTAGACCCTGCTCCAGCAGGGACACCCAGAGCACGTGGCACAGGGTGGCATCCAGGCGGGTATGAAGATCTCCAGAGAAGGAGACTCCACAGCCTCTCTGGGCAGCCTGTTCAGCCATCTATCTGCTAGATATTTTATTAAAAAAAAAAAAAAACACTTTTAACACTGCCAGGTGTGTGCTACAGCTCATAATAAAAATAAGTAAACTATTGCGGTCCAGCAAGTTTCCTATTTATCCAAACAACATCTGTGTGTACTTGCTTGTTTTTACAATGCATTTTTTTCCTGTTACTTTTTTTTTTTTTTAAAAAAAGCATTTGATAGGGATGATGCCCTTATTAAGGGGTCAGTGAGATGAAAGTTGTTGATGACCATCCTAACTGCTGCAGAAGAAGAACATCGAGTACTTTGTTACTGGAGAAAATCCAGTGGGACAATGGGTCTTTCAAACTTATGTCCAAGCTTGCAGGAAACTTTGTCCATCTGTGATGTGTCATGACTTTCTTCATTAAAATGGCCTCCTTCAAATTTTAGACAGATATTAAGTATCAGTGGGATTACTTTCCTGAAGCTGTTAGCAGCCTGTATGTGACAAGGTAGTGTCATACATCACTCTTCACTGTGTTCACCTGGAAGGTGAAGACTCCATAATGAGGTCAGGTTTCAGCTCTGATTTAATGCAGGTTTTTCCTCCCCCAGACGTGACCATGTAGTTTTATAGCCTCTTACTTTTTTGTTGGTGATCATTCCTCCGCATACTTAATTGGTGGAAGATTTAGTATGAGTGTGTGTTACTTAAGTATTATTTAATGAGTCAGGCCATTTAATGAGAATTCGTGGTTGGCTCTATGTGATTGCTGCCTAATAACAAGACTTGGGCAACCTTAGAGCCTCATTAATCCCAGAAGTTGGAATGGCATCCGTCAACACAAGACAATTTTCCATTTTCACCCTGAAATAGTGCACTTCTTATTTTAAAGGGCCGATGAAAATTTATTGCCTTAGATGTTAACCAGGCGCATTACTTGATTCATCTGCTACTACCTTTCCTCAAGGATCCAATCTTCATGTAAAGAAGTCACTTAATATGCTTTTCTCTCATCTTGAGAAGATAGCACATTTAAGCTAAAGATTTTTCCTTTTTTTTTTGCTGCCTATGAACAGTGACTCTTTTCTCTTTCAGTTTAGAAAAGCAATACGGGATGCTCACTGCAGTGCTGTTCAGGGATCAGGAAAGGTGCTTGGAAGCTCGCTGCCCCTGTTTGCTGAGCTGCTTTTTTTTGTGTATTCCCAGTATACAAGGGATCGGCGGTAATCCCTGATGATCTGCTCGCAGCACGTGATCAGTAGGGCTAAACTTAATGTGCCTTGCTGCTCAGCGTCACCCTTTTCCCGCTAAGCACGTTAGCTAGCTAATAAGGGATGAAACCAGAGCTAAGGATGTACCTCAGTCCTCCATGCTCTGCGGGTGCTCTGTGCATAACTGTAGAATTGCCTAACTCGGCAATAATTTCCGTGCATTAATGTAAGTATGCAACATAATCTGTTTTATAGGCAAACATAAGATGTTTTAAATTAATGTTCCATGCTATTGGATTAAAATTAGTAAGATTATCTAAGTGTTTCCTCATCCACTATTGGATTAAAATCAGCAAAGATTATCTAAGTGTTTCTCAGGCACTCATTCGTTTAAGTGTTTTCTGAAGTTAGAGAGAGCTATGGAGTGTTCTGAACCTTTGATGCTTGGTTTTAACTCCCTTTCAAAGTGTCTAAAATATGGCTGCTGTTTTTTAAGCAAAATCTCACTGAAATTTTTAGTTTGAAGTCTTGTGTGGTTAAGGTTATAGTGTTGTAGGTTCATAATTGGAGTTTTCCTGAAGGGGGAAAAAAAAATGTTTCTAAAAAGCCCATGGCCAAACAGCACAAACATATATTGAATATTTACACTTATGAAGCCAATACCAGCAAGTGGAAAGAATTGCAGAAGTCTAAGAGATAGTGGAAAGATCTAGTCTCTAACGAACTCTAAAGACTTCTGGAAATTGCTGGGGTTTTTTTGTGGTTTTTTTTTTGTCGTTGTTGTTGTTTGATTGTTTTTTGTGAGAGCTTTAGCTTTAGACACAAATTCCCCCCAAAAAACTGAATAAACGCTGCTATGCATTATCCAGAGTGTTAGGATAACATTTATTTAAATACATAATTAGACAAAAATGACTTCTACAAAATGTTATTTTAAGAGGCTTAATATATATGAGTATGAAGAGCGAAGAAAATAGATCATTTAGTTGTATTGTCCTTGATTTAAAAAAAAATCAATTTTCTTCTACTGACTTAGCGAAAGGATTGTTATGCTTTCAAAGTATTGATCTATATGACTATGTATGATCTATATGACTGAAAACAGAATGGCAAAGTTGCTATTTTTGCAGTCACCTATTATCCAGTAAAAGGTAACTGATAGTAGAAATCAGTGAAATAAACTTTATTCCCTCTCAGTCCTTGGAATGAATAGGAAATTGCAATGCCCACATTCCTAAAACCCTATCACATCCCCTCTGAGGAGTGTTTGTGTAGTTCTGCAGTACAGAAAGGCCTTGTCAAGGGGGCAGTTCAAAGTCTTCAGACAGTCTCATATGGAGCATCCAAAAGTGAGGTAAGCAGTGGTGAATTGATAAAGGTGGGAGCTTCTATTCATCTCCTAGACCACTGTAATGTAAGTAAAAGTTAAAAAGTAAGTAAGTAAAAAAGTAAAATGTAAGATTTTACTTTTCATCTCTGGCTAATGCATTTCTTCTAAGACGACATCGACTCTCAGCTATCTAATAGATGCCTGACTCTTGGTGAAAGCGCTCTCAGCCAAAATGAAGTAAGTCAGGGAATCATGAACACTGTGAGGAAGGCAACACTCATATATCATCTAGTTGGTGCTCCCCCAGCTTCGTGCAGTACCCGTACAATTCCTGACCAGTATTTGTCTTGCCTTTTCTAAAATCCTTCAGGGATTAAGCTTCCAGCTCCTTTAGGTGGTTTGTTTTGGTGCTTAGTAGTCTTTACATTTAAAGGATTGCGCCTTTGGTTTTTTCTTCTTGGGGGCAGGGG
>NW_010586158.1:92317-146160 GCF_000705375.1 Tinamus guttatus
TTCCTAATAGCCAGTCTGCATTCCCTTTACTGCTTTATTGACATTTTAAACCAGCTATACTATCCCTGGTGAACATGGTGAACGACACGTTACAGTCTCACCCTTTTTGTAGAAACTTTTCACATGTCTGAAATCTTTATATGCTTTTGCTTGTTTATGGATATGTATGTTTTTTTTCCCTCTTTATCACTCTAGCCTTGATTTATTTGGCCTTAACCCACAGTGCTCAATTAATAAGACACCCAATAACATGTACCTAGGCAGTGATGAAGACTTTGACCCTGCAAGCAGCAATAGTTAGATGCAGCTGTTAGTTTGCACTGGCTTTTTGGGTCCAAATGCTGTTAGTTCAGCCTGTTGGTGAACTAGTGCCCTGTGCTTGTTTTGAAGCCATTTCATGCACGTGTGTGCACATGTGTGAATCTTGGAGGCTGGCCCTGACCTGAGCACTTCTTAATTCTTCCATCGGTTCCCACAGAATCCAAAAAGAAACACCCTCTGCTTAACCCAGGAGGGATTTTCATCTCCTCCTGTCTGAAGGCCGCCTCATTTTTACAGAGCGGAAAGGAGTAGCAGAAAGGGAAGGGGAGAGTTTTCTAGTCTTTTGGTTCAGGAAGCTCTGCTGGGACTAGCGGCCAAACCCAGCCAACATTCGGAGCAGTGCTGGAAAACTGAGGTTGAGAGTTTGTTGGTTTTGTGATTTATTTATTTATTAAGTATAATAATGAAGTGAAATGTGTGTTCTGCTTACAGAAGTTCCAGATGATGTTATCTGAAAGTCTCCATGTTTTAGGGAAAAAAAAAAAAAAAAGCTTTTTTAAAGAAAGCTTTGGGATTAGCAGGAGTTTAGGGCATTTTAAGATTCCTTCCAAACCCGATGAGCTCTAATACATACATCTGGTAGAAAATGTTTGCAACATGTCTTTGCAGAATCTACTGCTGGTTGCATAAAGCTGCAGGGTTGGTGTTTTATTTAAATGGTCTTGTACTTCAGTTTCTTTTTGCTGCGTGCATCTTAAAAAAAAAAAAAAACAAAAAACTTGCATATACACATTAACTGGATTTTTCTGCAAAATGTTTTTGAGCACAAGTCACAAAGCAGTCAGTTCTAGAAGTTTCTGTGTACTGCTTCACAGTAGAAAGTGACTCATAATGACAGGAAAAAAGTTAACTAACTGAGCTCCATGATAGATTTACTGCATGTGATGATAGGCAAGTTGTTTGTCTATAAAATACTGATATATGATATTTATTCTTTTTGCAAAGTCTCTCTGGAAGGAGCAACTGCACATCCTGTGGGCCTGTGGGGGACTTTTTGTTTGGCTTTCAGTGTCAACAGATGATGCTTAGATGACCATAGTCCTTTACATTCCAGTAGACGAAAGCTGTGGGCCCAGGAAATCTGCTTTCTATTCCCAGCTCAATTGTGGATTTTCTGTTGGAGTTTGGGTTAGTTCCCAGGGAGATAAATGTATGTAGAAGTTCAAGTCCTATTGATCTTTGATCTCTCTCTGTCTCAAGTAAGACAGCATATGCCAATTATTTTGTCGTTATGCATTTCTTTTCCTGCCTGGTTGCTTGTTAGAATTTAATTCCCTTCAAAGTCAAAGGTAGCTCGTTTACGGTTCTTTGAAAGTTTTCCCATTAGAGGTATCAGGTGTGACCACCATGAGGTCTATGCTAGCACTCAAAACTGTTAAATACTAACATTGCTGGTTTTGGCAAAAAGTTATCTCCTGTATTCAGTGTTTGGTTTTGGTGGGTTTTCAGGTGCTGAGAAAAGCTCTATCCCACAATAAAAATGTGACTCCCTTGCAAACAGCCTCTGACCTGTTCCTGGGAGTCCTCCTTGCCTTGACTCCTACAGCAGATAGATAAATGTCTTGCAAATAATGGCCAAAGGTGTGGTAATTAGCACCTGCCTGTATCTTATTTGGTATCTCTAGTCAATGCTGTAATTCAAATACTGAACACTAGGAAGGGAGGTCTGTGTGAGGAAGATTGCAGAAAACTTTTAAGAGGAAAAGACCAGTGTGTTCAAAGTGTTGTGGTAAAATAAACAGTCTGGGTAAACTTCTCGGCACAGTGTTCATCTGTTGATACTTACTGAAGCCACAGCATGGAAGCACATGTACTCACATGTGAAAAGTTAGAGCTGGAAGATTGCAACAGTATTTGAAATTGCAATATTGCTTCGGTAGCTTGGTAATAACAAAGACTAGAGCATCTTGCATGTAGTTAACAATCTATGCTTTTTATTTTTATTTATTTTTATTTTTTAACAAGTAGCCTTACCCTCAGCTCCAGTTTTTAGTCTCCATTCAAGAGCACCAGCCAAAGATACGTGTCAAGCATATCTTCCTTGCACGACCTTCTCACCTGGAGAAATTGTTCACTTGCTGACAGTGCATCTTGCATTTCAGACTGAAGGTTGATTTGGAAGTGTGTATAAATTCTGGAACAAGTTTGCCTTGAGCTTGCTGGCACACACCGAATTTGTGAGTCTGGTGGTGCTATATAATTTCAGTTAAACAATCCTGCGTGCTCCAAAGCCCCATGTGTATTTCCAGACATTTCCTGAGCCAACAGCTGTTTTGAAGAATGGGGTGGGTACAAGGATGAGAGCCGTAAGGTAGACAGGAGCTTGAGGTGATGACTTAACTAAGCAGGAGCCTGTGAGGAGAAATAGCCTCTATGGGTCGTCCAAGCAGAAAGAGGCTTCTGAACCAGTAGGTGAAGTTTGACATGAACCACAAGACGATCCAGGGCATGTAGTTGAACCAGCCTCTCCTGGAACGCATTCACTGGGAGATCTTCTTGCTTAATGTGCTTTCCATCTCTCTTTCTCTCTCTCTCTCTTTTTTTTTTTCCCCCTCCTCCTCTTTTCTTGAGCACAGTAACAAGTTTCAAGCTGCAAAGGAATGAAAAGCCTTTCAAACCTGTGAGCAAAGAGCTTCCGCTGACCCTCCATGCGGAGGCTCCCTGATGCCTTGCTCGGACATCGGCCCAGGTGTAATTAAAGCTCTAAGCACCTCATCAGTCTCTTGACATCAGTCTGTTGAGCGCGGGTGAAACACATGTACCTGTTCAATGGGAAACCTGTTCGGCTGGGTTTGTGGTGGCCTCTACTGGCGCACCTGTGCAAAGGAAAGAAATTGCAGCTTCTGCCTAAAAAAATCTGCGCATTTTAAGTACAAAAAAAGGGGGAGGGGAAGGAGAGGGGGCTCACTCAGCCCTTTGCTTTTCTGCTTCTGTCTCTGCTGTCCTTTTTTACCTCTTCCTGCCCTTCCAAAAATCAAGCCTGAATGCAATAAAAGCCGCTTGAAAGCCTTCCAGCTATCCTGAATTAAATTAATTGGGAAGAAGTCGATAGACATCTTAAGCTGTTAATAAGAAACTCGCATTTACAGCCCACCATCTCCACTGAGCTGAGAGGAGGCCTTAAATTGATTTAGGTGTGAAATCCCCTCCCTGCTGGGTAAGGGAGAGGGAACGTACTGGGGCACTGGGCTCAAGGTGAGCGATGTTAAAAAGGGGAATCAGTTTGTGTTTCTGTCCTTTTCTTCTGAAAAAAACCATCGCTTTGCCCAACAAGAAGCATTCTTGCTTCATGTATAAAGGCTTCTTAATGCATTTGTGAATATGGAATCTGTTCCAGTCCCGTAGCCTCTTTGTAAGCCCATTTGCCAGTGAACTGTCAGCGGGGGAGAAAGGATTTGTGGGTGGCTTGTTCTTTTAGCGTGTTTAGTTTTTGCTAGGAATTAAAAATTTTACTGAACTCTAGGACATACTGTTCCCTTCTGGAAGTTGTTATGTGCAAGGAAGATGTGGGCTCTCATGTTTGTTTGGTTCTTTTTTCCCAAATTTGAGCTCTGTTGCTACTGCAGCCAAGTGCCAGACCTTCTCTGATCTCATTATTGAACCCATCTATGGGGTTTGCAATTAAGTTTGCTTGGGTCATGATGATGGTCTGATATGATAGAAGTTCAGGCTGTCAGTGTCATGATCTAAAAACACAGGGTTTGTTTTTATATCATATGCCTTAAATTCCTCATTTTTGCCTGTTTGTTAATTGCTGAAAGTTACATTTTCAGTCTTTTTCTCAGAAAACATGGAAGCTAGAAAATTTGTTTTTGTTTTGTGTGTGTTGTTGTTTTTTTAAAAAAAAAAAACAATTTGCAGCCGAGGTTTAACAGTTGAAAAGCTGAAGCCCTGAGAAAAGCATTGAATATTATGAGGCTTGCAATAAAATCATGAGATGGCAGTGTTGCTACTAGTAGCTGATCTTTTTGTCAATGCTTCATTTTGTGGATCTCTGTGCAAATGCTTTTTCCTTGCTAAAAGCTATATATTGACAGGTTGCAATCAAGACAAAATGCATGATTATTTTCATTATCTAACCTGTTTATCACTTAGATTTGCCAGTTCTTGCAGGCACAAATTAGTCCAGTTGTTTTCCTGGCAATGCATAGATTTTGGGCAGTGTTAAATACGTTCAAACTGATCCATCTAAATACGTTCAAACTAATCCATCATCTGGAGAGGTGGGTAGTGGGCTTCGTTTCTATGTTACCAGCTAACTGTAGGTGCTGAGGGTTGGAGGCTGCTCCCTCTGGGCTGTCTCTCTAGCTAACCATGGCGGCTGGAAGGGGCTCTGGAGAATGCGACGGAGGAGAAAGCTCTGGAGAAAGCTGGTGTGCTCTGGTAGAGTTGACTATCAAGGGTCCCTGGAAGGACTGGCCTCTTGGCTGATGAACATCAGTTTAATTTGACCCATTTCGACAAAAAGGGCGTAAGGGCAACTGAGGAGCTTTCCTTGATAAGGGATCCCTCGAGTTCAAGTGATCCTTCCACTTCTGGCTGTTCCTGTCCTCAGCTTCTTTTAGCCCAGGCTGAGGCGCTGAAGGTGGGCAGAGGAACCCATGGGTGTGGGAGTGTTCTTGGTCTGGAACAAGTGCCCTCTCAGGCTAATGAGGGGAGCAGGTTATAAACTTGTGCTTGAACAGCTGAGTTTCAGTCATTGTCTCCATGGGCTTCTTCCTGGTGCAGTAACCTCAGACTTGGCTAATGCTTGACAGAGGAAGAGGCTTCTGTGAAGCCAACATCATGTGTCACTGGCTCATCACAGTCTGGCAGCTCTGAGGTAAATGTCTAGTGTGGTGCTGCCGGGAAATCCCCGCACAGATAACTGCTTGTGTGAAGTTCATGGATAACTTCTGCTGTATGGACTTTGGTGTGATGCTTTAAAGCAAGGAAACATTGTTGAAAAATGTGACCTCTGGAGGAAAAATTACAGAAGTGGTGAGTTAAAATAGCTTAATGAAATATAAATACGTCCTTTCCTGTAAAGGGCCTTCATGTCCTTCGGAAAGGAAGTAAAGGCAACACCTACGTTTTCTTCCCAGCAACATCCCTGGTGCACATTGGCTTGCCTTCAATCGCTTTTAATAGAATTCAACTTTACATGCTCCCAGTTGAAAAACTAGGAAATGAGCCAACTTAGAGATACTTTTCTCCCTTTGAAATATGTGTGCAGGGACCGGCCCTGTCTTCTTTTGAGGCTATTTCACATCACTTTGAAAGTTATGCACTGCTGTTGATGAAGCCAGTGCAGCACCTACCACAGTGAGAGTTTATTTTGTGAAGACATAAGTTACCATAAGAAGACATAAGTGGGAGAGGATACACTATTCCAGGGAGAATTTCAGTGGCAAGTTGCAAGTTCCACTAGCATCTTTAACATAGGAATTCCGGATCCTCAGGGAGTATAATGGGAAAGGACTGCAAAAAACGGCCATATTCACATGAACTTTCTAAATAGCATCTTCTTTTGTCCTTCCTCGAGTGTGGGTTAGATAGACGTTGATCTGACCCAGCTGGGCATTTCTTATATTCTTAAGCATGACAAAATTCCTGTTCCCATGTTCCCACAAATATGATCCTGTAGATATTACTTCCATAAGTTAAAACACACACGTACGCCAAACAACAACATGATAAAGAATTTCCGCTGTGCCTATGCACACGTGTGAGGAATGGATGTGCTGTCATGGTGCTTATCTTCCCTTGTTCTTTCTTCAAGACTGCTAGATGGTTGCAAAAGATAACTCCTCAAACAGGAATTTAGCTGAGAGGATTCAGATGCAGCTTCTTTTAGGTTGCCATTGGCATGTTCTCAGCAAGAGAGGGGAGGTAGAAACCTTGTATGCTGTGGGACTAGAGATGCTGAAGGGCACAACAGAGCATTATATTGCCCCACACAGAATAAACATTTTTTAAATTAGATAGTTGCATCAAAATGTGTAGAACTGGATATAATCTCCCTGAAAATCTTCTTATATAAGGAACTTTCAATGATAGATTTCCTAAAACTTTGTTGCCTTGTTCTCAGAAATGTCGAGCTGGGAATTTCACCTCAATTTTGTTAAGTGGATTAAGCCTGGCATTGCTGTGATGCTACTAAATCTCCAAGGTAGCTTCAAGGTTACAGTGTCAAAAGGGTGTTTGCAGAATTGTTCTCAGAACGTGCTTGCTAGCAATATGCAATTTTGATAATGAACAAAATGAAGCTAAGCCATGTAGAAAAAAACTTTGCTAGGAGTTTAATCTTCTATCACAATGTAGAAACCTTTTAGCTGATGTGTAAATCTTTGTTCTACAAAAGTTTTGAAAATTGTTTTCTTTCTAAAATGTGCTGGTTCAGAAACTATTGCACCTGCTTGACCCTCTATATTCAGTTATGATAATATATTTCAGGGTTATATTTCAGAATCAGAATTCTAGTTCAGCATTGTAAAGAGCTGAGAGACAACTATATTAAGGACGTTCCTCTCATAGTTCAGCACAGTAGCAGACAAATACGTAGAGAGAGGGAGTGAAATCCTGTGGATAAGGGCAGCTAATTGTGAGCCTGAGTTGCATTCTCATCATGCGTTCATGGGAACTTCAATTTCTGTGATGGTCCCCCAAAACTCAGAGTCGGTAATGCTGATTTCACTGATGAAATGAAGTTTTGGATAGATGTCTGTTAGGTGTGCAGCTTCCTTCCACAAACAGAATATTGTGATGTCTGCCAGACTGTTTCGGGTCATAGTTGACTGTGTTGCAGAGTGTAGATAAACGAAGTTTGCATCTCACTTTAAAAATTACTAAAATTACTGCTATTCTACCACAGATGCCTGTTGTTGCAAACCCCCTTCAGGACTGCTGGGTTATGATTGAGAAATGCTTGAATATCTCTGAATATCTCATCTCTTCCAGTGCTGTTTGCCCATCTGCACTGACAGTTTTTTCCTGACTCTGCATAGCGTTAAAAGGGAAGGACAGAACTCTAGAATTGATGATTAGCTTTGTAATTCTCATACTTCAAAGACTATTGCTTGCTCCCCTCACCTTCCGTACTATTTATGTTGTATGCAAATCATCTGATCCACCCTGTGCTAGTAATTCTAGAGCCATTTGCCAGTGCTGCTCATCACTGTTCGGGCTGTCATGGAAACAAATTGTTCCCAGTTTTATAGGATGAATATTTTCTTTTCCTATGACTGCTTTGCTTATGGCGCATAGAAACCAATAGGTCAGGCTTCATGCTCTATAACCAGATGCTCTGAAAGAGTTTCTCAGAGTAAATGATGGGTGATGCTACTCAATATTTATTGTTTATTCCTGGAAAATCATGTAAAAGAAGGGAGGAAGGGGCATGAGAGCATATTCGCTGCTTTCTGGCAAGGGAAACGGTTCCCAAAAGTCTTGCTGCAACACATCATTTGAAAAATAAGAATTGCTGCCATTGTCCATTCCCCAGTCTTTGCTCCATCATGACAGTGTGGCTACTGTATTCCCACTGACTTTTCTCTGATCACTCTGAGCAGTCACTACGGACTCAAACTGCATTTGACCTTTGCATGCTTGTGTGCATGAAGTGAAGGATGATGGGGGGAAGCAAATGCTGTCCTAATTGCACTGTCCTATGCCCTCAGCAGTGGGATTTAGTCGCAGCACATGGTGGCACGATGCTGTCGTGCTCTTTGCTTGCTCCGAGCTAATCTGGTGCTGGACTGTTACTAAATATGTTCTCAAAAGCATTCGTTAACAAGCAAAATGTTCTGTCCCTAACTTGGTGAAAACAACTCTGTTGACTTTCATCCTGCTCTTCCTGCACATCATTTCCGGCTCTGTCGTGCTGCCGTGTGCATGTGGAAAGAACTTTGTGGTTGGAGGAGTAATACTTGCCTTTCTCCTACCTTTAGGAGGCACCTATCCCTGCTAGAATGAGGCTGAACAGCATCTCTGACATCTGACTGGTGTCTTGAGTGTTGACTAAAATATGCTCTGATTTTATTATTGCTTTACTCTTTTATTCATAGGGCATTACCTCCCATCTGTTTCTTTTGTGTAGCTCCTGCAGCTTGTCCCTGTTCCAGGGATTCATTCTAGGATAACAGCAGTCTGCTTTCTTCTTTTGTGACAGGCCTAGCACAGTAGGAGCCATGTCCCTAATTGGGCCTTCTAGGTGCTAAAGTAGTAATACTTTTGCTGATAGTGACAGCTTACAACATATGGTGGCTTCTCAGCAAAATAAGAATATACTTACGGAAGGGAATATTGTAGTGGGCAAGGCACGCTGAGGTCGGGCTGCATTTTTTTATCTCTCCAGATGGAGAAAACTTGCATCAAAATGAATGTGAATTCCCCTCCATAGTCCCTTCAAGGCATTTTATTATCTTGCCGCTATTGACTGTCAGGCCTCTAGTTTTGTTTCTGTAAACAAGGTTGTAGCAGTGTTTGGCTCCTACTGCTGAATGGGACTCACTCTGATAAAGTGAGGAAAAGGGAAAGCTAGTGGAGGAGTTTCATTTTAACCTTTTGGGCTTGAAGAGCACATAAGTGAGTGACAACTGAAATACGTGGAGAAGAATAAGCTTCCTCACTTCCAGTGATTACTCTCTTCAGTTGTTTGGACCAAAAAGCACTTTAGTTTAAGCATATCTAAATTAATTGTCCAGTTTTTCATCCAGACATTTAAATCCATCAGGAAATGCTCCAGAAGGACAATGCTGCCTGGCTCATTTACAATTTCTTTAATGGACCAAAGTGGTTCTTCAGTCATTTTACGTGGGCTTTCTTGGAGCTCTTGGGTTTCGTAAAGATTGTGTCATCCTAATTCATTCTCTGTAGATTAAAATTGATCCAGGTAGAGCTTGATGTCAAGTCTATGTGACTTTTTCAAATATGAGTTTGTCAGTTTTTATTTCTGTTCTTAGAAAAGGTGAGTTATTTGAAAAGGTGCGTCACATGATCTGCATATTGCCCCACTCCTATGTGTTGTCCAGAAAATGTTAAGAAGATTTTTGGGATCATGCCAATCAAAAATAATTTAAAAAAACCTACAAAATGACTTCTGCTAGTTCTGTTTTTGATTGATTGCTATCTTGGGCAAGCAGCACAGATTTTTGTCTTTAATTGGAAGGTACAGTTTCTTTTACTCCCCTCTTTTTAGAAATTCTGAGAGGCTGTGGAGGAAAGACCATCATGGAAGTAGAAACTCAGAGAGGGCTTGCCAATTTACCAGTGAAGTTGGATATGGTAGCACTAAGTGCATTACAATCTGCTATAATTATTTTATTCTATAATCTTTCAAGGAAATGTCTTAACAAGCTATATGTTCAGAAAAAAAAGACTTGGAATCAATATAAATGAGATTTTCCTATATTAAACAGGGGCTATTTCCTATATTAAACAGGGGCTGTCACTCAAGTTCTTAAAAGATCTTGATACTTAAAAGAAAGATCAACATTTTACAAGCAGATCATTAAAATACATGTTAGGTAATGATCCATGCCTGTCTTTTGCTCTAACAATAGTCAAAGTAAACCTTGGTACTGGATCTGAAGTGAAAATGAATGTTTGTGGTGGTCTTGTGATTTAAAGCCAATGAAATTTGACTATGGATCCAAAGAAGAAAAAGCTCTCAAAACTACCCTTTTGCATAAGTAAGCAGTAGGTGCCCAAGGTCTTTCCAGGAAATTTGTGTTTCATAACTTGTACTGTGATTCTCAGCAATCCCATTTTGAGGCTGATTAGGTGCCATGCTCAACAGATGCTTTGGAACATCAAGTATTTGGGATTGAGTGGGAGAAATACTGACTTGTGTTGGCAGATGGGAATTCAGAGATTGATTAATCATGCTATAGTGTCTTGTTTTTCCACGTGTCATTTTGAAGGCAGAGAAGATAGTTGCCTTTGATTGCTGAAGAAGATAAATGTTGGCTTCCACAGCAGCTCTTCATCAAGATAGTAACACTGCAGATCAGGGAGAGAGGATGTAGTAGGATTGGGATTACTGGACTCTGTTAATTGTGAAGAGAGTGGGCTTTTGGATCTTGTTTTGGAAAATAATGAAAAATGATCCAAAGAGAAGTTGTTTTAAATACTTTTTGAGTAGGTAGGAAAACCTTTTACAAGCACAGTGTAACCGCACAGTTCTATCAAATTCTGTCAGTCAAGTCCTGCCAAACTGTTTGAGTTTCTTCCAGTAAAAATCAATCAAAGGGAAGATAAGCGCAACTTTTTTTTCAATGCATTTAATGTACTAGTACTGTTACAATCCCCACATTTGGGCTCTACACTGGTCTTACGCCACTCTTGCCCCAGGAGGATGTAGTATACCTTTTTAGGAGAAACTGTGCCTTGCCATTCCCTGGTGATTTGCTAATTGGATCTAGACCTGTGCTGTATGTGAAAGAATTATAGGCTGTGTGAGGCGCACTGTGCTGGCCGCATCATTTTAATTTTAGATAACAGGAGGGAGGAGAAGGCAAGTAAATCTTCCCAGCCACCTACATCGTCAGCGTTAAAGTAGAAAATGTCTAAAACATTTTAATAGAATGGATTAGCAATGAAATCATCCATGCAAGTTAATAGAAAGGCAAATATATGATGAAGTGAAAGATACTATAAAATGAATACTTGGAGAGACATGAATATTTAACCTCACTAATGCCTGTGGAAAAATAAAGTACCCATGAATAAATTAGAGTAACAGAGAAAGGAGGAAGCTTATGGCAAGTTTAAGGTATGTTCTGTCTGAATTGGCCAACCTGCCTCAATGTGGGGTGCTCAGGAGGTACATTTCTGCCTGAAGCAACGTAGGCAAACCTTGGGAAGGCGCCCAGCCAAGAGGGAACTGGGTCAGTCAGTGCCAGTTCATTTTGTACCTGTTGCTTGGAAAAGAGAGTGTGAATCTTCACATAGTGAGACTGCTTTAGAGAGCCTGACTGAAGGCAGCCCCTGTGCGAGAACCCTCCAAGCGTGGTTTCACACCTTCTCCTACTGAAGTGGAGATAAAAAAGCAAAGTTTTAAAATAAGCCTTCTTCACTGCAGTAAGTGCAGTTGCAGCAAACTTCTCTTGGATCTTGGCTGCTTCCTTAAACACTAAATTTTGTGCTTTCCCCCTTGCTGACTGTTGTCCCTGTTACTCTACAAGCTCTGCACATTTTTCACGTTAGCGGTAAGCGTTTGCTTCTTTAGTCGTAGCACTGGCCACAGATAGCATCCTGGCTCTTAAAAGAACAAACACAAACTGCTGGTTTTGGGCAGCCCTCTTCATATTCAGGGCGATCCAAGCCTGTGTTGTTTTTGACTCCTTAAGTAAGGCAAATGAAAAAGTTTCGCTTGTGTGTTAGCTGTGAGTGTCCAACGTGAGCAGCTGACCACTGAGCCTTCCCAAGAGCAGAGTTTTTTGGATGTTTAAACACAGATCAAGGAGCAGATTTGTTTGTCTCTTACAAGACTGGTACTGCTCAAATGCTGACCCACATTATTGTGATGCTCTGGAGTCTCAGCCCAGTAAAAACTGACCCCCCATCTTTGAACAGCCTCTGGTTGTACATGCAATGAGAGAACAGCTTTTGCATGCATGTGTGGGGGGAAGAACTGAAGCACTCAGTATTTCAAAAATGTTCTAAACCATATTGTCAAGGTTGCTTAGCAGCAGAGGGTTTAAAATAGCGGTATTACTCAACAGTGTGAGCCGCATTTGCACATGGTAATGTTCTATGTCCTGTATTGACTTACTGTATTATAAAAGTGCTAAGTTAATGTACAGAAAGTGAAGATTGTTCATCTCCTCCTCTCTTAATTTGGATAACAAGTGGCTGAACAGCACCAAGTCTTTTTTTTTTTTTTTTTTTTTTTTTCTTTCTCGTATGGCTTCAACAAGTAAATGTCCAGTGCAGATGCAGACGGTGTTCTGTTGCACATATGTTTGTGTGCCTGTATGCAGGCATAAGGTGCTTGCACTGTGCTCTTTGGCAAAGAGCAATTTCAACTCAGCAGTCTGCACCAGTGTGGAATAGGACTCTGCTGTTCAGACAGGGTCAAATTGTTTTAGGGGCACCAGCAAGGATGAGAGGGGACACAGCTCCAGAGTGTGCAGGGGCCACCCAACTGTCCAGGTCTGCTGGCCTGGACAGGGTGGGAGGAGGAAATGGAGATGAAGCAGAGCTGAGCAGGGTGCAGCAGTGTGCATCCCAGGAGAGGTGGCTGTGGCTGGCCTAGAGCTCCTTAGTACAGTTTAACAGCCTGTTCAGGAAGTGGCCCTGACATTGAGAGCAAACTCGGCCAAACCACTGCTGCCAACATAACCCCCGTGAAGAGCAAGCGCAAATACTGCTGAGTGGCAGCCTGGGGAGCCTGGCTTTTGGTCCTGGCCGGTACAAGTCCCCACTGCCCATCTGCTTCTGGTTGCTTTGGTTATCTGAAGTGACCTTGAGAGCATCTGAGGTAGGGATGTGCGTTATCTGAGAGTCTGTGGAAAGCCCAGCTCCCCCCAGAGAAGGCAGAAGGCTTCCAGGAATGCAGCTGTATTTACTGTCTGCTCTGGAATAATGGAACTGTGGTGGTGATGGCCATAAATACCTTACGTGGTACCTGAACTGAGAAGTTTCATTTTGCACAAATGAAATGTTAAGTTTGTTCATATTTTTCTCCTCTACAGTATTAAATTAAGCATGGATGGTAGATAAGTTGCACAGTAACCCACTAAAAAGTACTTTCTGTCGACTTAAAGATGAACAACCCAATATATTACATTTCCATATATTACCTGATTCGAATAACTTCCACACTTGCTTTGGAGCTACATAAAAACTCACTTAGCATTGCTAAAGATCTTCATAGCAAATATGGCCTTATTTTTTTCCAGTAGTACTTAGTGATATTTAAAAGTTCTAAAGTGGATTAAAACTGGATCTGTCGTTTGTGTTTTGTGTGCACTACCATGGAAATAATGCATTTATCAGATGCAGATGTTTAAAACCCAGATCTAAAATCAGGAAAATATGTTTCTTAAGCAGAACTCTATGTGGTTTTCTTTTTGTATATATATATTTTTAATATCTAAATTCATGCCCTGTTTCTTCAATGACGGCTCATAAACAACTCCAATTATACAGCAGGACAGCATTTCAGTTTATGGGTATTTTATTCATCCAGTGCTAACACTTTGTGACAGACATTGACCCTACACAGTGTATGAACAGTGGAGTTCAGCTGCAGTGGAGGAGTATGTTCAGCTTCAACTAGGTGCCAAACTTTAGATGACGAGAATGAGCAAACACTTGACTAAATGAGTTCTTTCTTCTCAGGTAATGCATAGCATGAAAATATAGCTGCACTGATGCTGCTTCATGGGAGAAGCCAAATATATAGCTTCAAAAAGCATTTTACTTGCTATGAAAGAGGAACGCTGGGAGTTTGTTGAGCTCAGAAGGGAAGAAATTGGTGAAACTGAGTGACTGATAAAAAGCCTAAGCAATTAGTGCATGCAAATACTGATGTACAGGTTAAACAGATGCCTAACAGTGGAAGATTTTGACGCTTTTATTGGTGTGAAATGTATAGGAACTTTGGTCCGAAGCCAGGAGATATCCTTTTGTTTACTTACTTATTTCTACTTTCCGGGTGGAAAAGGCTAGCAGTTATGGAGCAGGGTGGAAGCTGGAGGATTAAATCATTTAAATGATTTAAAAGCTCAACCAAAGTCAAAAGACTTAATACTTGTAGAGGCTTGTTTGTGATTGCTTCACTGCAGCAGAGTCTTAAGCTGCAAGCGACAGAAACACGGGGATCAAATGGTTATACTGTCGGTCGTTTGGAAAAGTAATGTTTTGCGGTTGTTGAAAGCAGACAAAACATGTCATATTTCAGTCAGAAAGAGACACCTGATGTGCTAAGGGCTGATTTTTTTTTTTTTCCAAAATGATTATAAAAGACATGGAGGTCATATGACAGACCTCGCATTACCCTGAATGCATGCTTTGTATTTCAGAAAGCAGCTAGTCTCATGAGATGACAGTTGCTTAGAAAAATATACTTCTGTTTCCAATTAGGCAGGCTAGCTCTTGTAAAACCTTCTGTGTGTAACTACTGCAGTTTTGCTTCAGAGTTGCTGTCAGGGGAAGTGCAGTGCTCAACCTGCGTGCTCTTTCGGCACAGCGCGAGTCCCTTCTGCACTGCTGCATTCTCTTGGTTTGCGCCCTGTGTTACCCAAGGCATTTGCTGAATGCCACGTGTAAACCAAGGGTGCTGAGGTCTTGTACTGATCGCTGTACTGCAGCGTTGGAAGAGCATTTGCGTGAGTGCAGTTCAAGGGTAGAGCTTAAGGACTCCTTGAAAAGAGGGGACTGCTTTTTAACTGGGACCCTCTCAGTGAACTGCTCTATGTAGACTTTACACTAGAGGGGAGACTTGAAAGCACTCGTTCCAGTTGTGTTCTGCTTAGATGTTATTTCCCACTCTTGCTCAGTCTTGATTCCCCAAACAAGTCACTTTTCCATACACTCATACATGTCCATGTAAGTATGCTGTAACAAGGCCTTGAAATGTTTATCCTGTACTTCCGAAGTGTCTCGTTCTTGTGGTTTATACTTGTGCTCATCTGTGACCTATGCCCTGGGTAGCTTCCAATGAACACACATCATTTAGTTAGAAGAAAGCAGCTGAATGAAAATTAAGTGAGTGCATGCCCGGCATTATCTTTCATATGACTGTCTCTCTGCAGATAAACTTCCCCTAGTGATGAGCAGGATTTGTTCTAGGTGAACAGTTTGTTAAACCTTGAAGTTGTTCAGAAGTGTGCAAAATTAGCTGCCAACAGCCTAATAAAACCACCTAAATTTTATTATGGCTTGGATTGGTCCTTCAAAAGTGTGTATTTGCTATGCTTGTCATCTTCAGGCTTTCATGTTATCTTAAGTTCTCAGTTTGTTTTCTCAGAGACATGATGCTTCTTTGGAGAAAATGGAATAAGATGAAGATTCCCTCCACCACCTTCCATATATTAGAGAATCATAGAGTCATTGTGGTTGGAAATATCCTAAAGGCTGATATTTTTCACTTTTTTTAGGACCTCTTAGGATTATGGATGTTAATCTCTGAAGACAGGTCTGTGGAGAGGAGGAGAAAGCTCCATATTCAGACTTGCAATGCCGCTAGTGTTTGCCTCGTAACAGGCTCTGAATTCAGGCCAAGCAAAGAGCTGTCTAAGTTTCCGGGTTCAGTTTGGCTTTTAACATTAACTATGCATCTGGAAAAAATACCTTCATTAAATGCTTATTCCCTCTAGGCAGAAACAGATGTGAACCCTGCATCCAAGCCACATGCCAGAACCTGGGGATTTGTTACTCTGAGCTGAGCCGCTTGTTTGAGAGCTCTCAAGCCTGTTCTAGGCAAAGGAGATGTATCTGGGAGGTGCTTGTATTTTCCGTGGCAAACCTGGGCACAGTGCCTCCTGCTTAGAAATGCAATGATGAACATCATCTGCATAGATTAGGCAGCTGATTAGCCCGAGTGCCAAAGAGGGGAGGTCTACCCATGTGCTTTCACCCCTTGCCAGTCTAGGAGCTAGACAAGAAGGGTCTCAGCTCCAGAATTTTGACTCTGCTTTCCTGAAGTTTGATGCTCTCTGATGTCAGACCAGTTTCATTTTTCTTTTACTAGCCCTGCAGGTAGTCATCAACCATGGGAAGCTCTTCTGCGTGTAGGTCTCTTGTTCCAGGACAAGTTAACCTTTTACTGTTCCAGACTTTCCATTCCCATTCCCTTCCTTCTTAATAATTTCCCTACCACTGAATGATCAGTGTGATTCTTCTCCTTGTTTTTATTTAATCCTGGGACTTGCGGTTCTTGGTACGGATCCTCTTAACTTTGTTTTCGTATCCTGGAGCAGCAGTTACTGCTGCCTGAAATCCTGCGTGTTTCATGAGTGCACTCTGTCTAAATGTATGTGATGGGCAGGCTAGAGCACAGCAAGCTCTGGCTGTCCACTCTGCTGCCACGTCAAAGTTCAAAGCATCCATCCTTGTTGCTGAGAAGGAGCTTGCGGTGTCTTTTAGGGAACCCAACCCCTTATGCTCTAGGGTGCACTGAAGAGGGGAAAGTGGTCTCCTCAGTGCTCCCATCTGTACCTGTATGCAGGCCAATGTGTTCTGGTAGGAAAAGCTGAAAGGGCCTGGTGTTTAATTACTTGTTTCTTTAAGCCCGTATTTTGGTTTTGATGAATAGACATGTCTAGAAATAAGATCTAGGTGCTGTTTTTTGCATAAGTCAAGCCAGTTAAACATCTACTTAATATTTGGTGGATATCTTTTGGTCTATATTCATACTTCCTGGTGATCTTTCCGTGGTAGTTTTAAATTTTATGGAATTGCCAGCATTTGTAGTGTATAAGAGCTGAAAGATGAATAAGTGTAGGCAATGCAGTCCTGGATATCTCCTTGCTTCCTCCTGCCTCCTCCAGCCTATCTTGTGTTGCTGTGGCAACTGGTAATGGTAACTCTGAACGCCCACAGGCACAGAGCTATCCTTGCCTTCATGTTGAGCAATCCTCATATTTCCATGCCTTTCAGTTTATTGCATGTTGTGGGTCTGGGGGTTTCTTTTAATCAAGGCTAGCAACTGATAAATTGTTAGGGTTGCAATAGTCTGAGATGCCTTGCATTATTTCTGCTCTGCTGTAGATTGCAGTGTGTGTGCATTGCACTTGATTAAAATTCCTTAGGCCCCTTTTCTGAGTAAAACGAAGGCTGCATTTATGCAGTGTCCCAGTTGCACAGTAACAAAGAACCCCATTACGACACTGAATTAGAAGTCTGCGTATATATCACAGTTACTGCAGTTTCCAAAAGGAAACCCACAAATGACCCAAGGGAAAGTCAAATATGTGTGTGCTGTTGTCCAGCTATCTGCAGCTGCCTGGAACACATTTTTGCAATAGCCATCCTATGTTTTGTTAAATATTTTCTCTTTTTTTATATATATATATTCTAAGACTTTTCTGGTTTTATCATCATCTTCAAAAGTTGAGAATTATATAGAATGTATTTTGTAGTCATATTCTTCAATATTTGTTTCTTTATCTTTCTCCAGTTAAGCTCTTTATCATGAGCCATTAATTTATTCTTATGAAAACGATTATCTTCCAAAAAAAGTTATCTTCCCTTTATAAGAGAACAGGAATTGTGCTAGGGATACAAGTCTTGTAGAGGTTTGCCAATGAATCTTCTGCACCAAATATTTGCAGTTATTGTAACTGCATAGGGCACTTTGTGCTAGTGGAGATTCACATTCTTTTCTTCAGTTCATCGTGCCTAAATCCTAGGGCTTTTATAGTGCTTAGTGTATTTAACATACACTTGCTGCTGTAATCAGAAAGCCAACAGAAAATATGGAGGAGAAAAATGGCCAGTGTTTTGCTTATGCCTGTTAATGTGCTACCAGCAATAATGCAAATGCAGCTATAGGACGGTGGATCAGAAGGACCATGTGAGAGGTTCTGTGGCAAGCCATGTTGCTGGATGTGACTATATGAAAAATGCAGGTAAGCCCGAAGGATGTCAAATCATACTAGTCAAAGCAGATTCAGTTTCATGGACTCTGAAGTGAAATTGTGGCATTTTAAGCATTTTGTCTGAAATTAAGGCTGTGTACTTGAATTTGTACAGCTTGTTCCTACATCTCTTTCCTTGTGACTTGGCTGTGGTTAATAACCATGCTAGCTAGAGAGAATCTAATTTGGGTATATCTTCCTGCGCTCCAGTCACACTTCTGACAGTGACTCGTACTAGAGAAAAATGAATAAAAACTCTCTGGATAATTGCAAATTCTTCCAGTCTTCTCTCCTCCCTGTTTAATCCTATTTTTTTGCTTAATTATATTGTTCTATCTGGAATTCCCACAAAAATAAGCACTGGATATTAGAAAGCAAACAAAGTTTTTCTTTGTTTTGATGCTTTCTGAATTAATTGACTGCCCTCTTCATAATTCAAGAGATGTATCCTTTATAAATGCCTCTGGAAGAGGATTGGTATTTAGAGTCAAAATTGTCAAAATATTTGTGGCTGGACTTGTTTTTATTTACATTCTGTCTCTCTTCATTCCCCTCAAATTATCCTGCTTAATTTGACTTATTCATAGTGACAAAATGACACTATTTATTCAGTGCTGGATGTCCAAAGTGTCACTGCAGGAGCGCGCATTTGAGTAAGCTTGCCAGGCACTATGAGGTATTGGTTCAAGTGGATATTGCTTATCAAAAGAGTGCATCAGATTCGCCTTCCTTGAATGACTTTTGAAGAGCCTGCTTCTTCCCTGAATTCTGCTTTGTGTCAAGAGCTTTTTTTTTTTTTTTTTTTAACCTCCCCTTTAACAGTGAAGGTCTGTATGCCATGGTAAGCTCTTATTTAGTCAGGTTTTAGCAGCTGGACAGCACATTGTTAAGTTAACCTTCAAATAGCTTCCTCTCTTGCTTTGCTGTGTTGGGAGCTGCACTGAGGGGAGAGAGAAAGAGAGAGAGATGGAGAAGAAATAAAAACACAAAACACAAGCATTATGTTAGTGCTTTGTTCTGTCAGGACACTGAAGTTGGATGAAATCTTGAACCGAGGCCACTGAGAGCTATGAAGTGGCGATCTTGCTTCCTTCACGAGCAGCGGTGCCAGCGCTGGTGACCTGAGCACACATCAGTTCAGCAAACGGCTGTTGCGCTTACAGGAATTCTCCATGCTGTTCAGGCCAGGGTGGTGCTGCTCTGTGCTTCATCTGAACAGTCACCCTGTGTTTGATGTTGACCTCAGGAGGACAGAGATTTGGTTCTGGGCAATCTTTCTGGAGCAAGCTTCTTTACAAACTTGGTCAGTTGTGAATCCGTCTTTCAGTTTTTGTCTTCTTAGCATTAATTGGTAGGGACTATATCAAAGTGCTATAGACTTTATTTTGGATAAAAACAGCAGCAAAATGCTCAGTATATTCAATCCATAAAAGGAAAAAAACATGTTGCCGTAACATCAGAGGCAGTATTATTTTAATGTATAATAACTTCAGCCCAAGCTCCCCTCCAGAAGAGCCTTCTGTGGCTGAATTTACACATGTGAAAGCTCCCTCCCCATTCAATTTGGGACTCTTAGGGCCCTATGCTTGTGCATGACAACTAAGACAGTTCTGTTTGTTAGAACCTGGAGCTCTGGACTAGCCCTGTCATTCCTCTTAGTCCTGAGGTATGTCATGAGTTATAACATAGCAACACCGGGGAGAGATCCAAGGAAGAGCTTGTGTTTCTCGGAAAACCTAGGAAGAGGCTTGTGTGATTTGATTCCCTATGTTGTGCAGTGATGGACACTCTGTTCCTCAAAAGCCTTGAGGAGGATGAAGGCATGAAGGGAGCTCCATACATGGCCCGTGCTGTTCCATGTGCGTGTGTGCTCTTGCTCTATGGGAGTTATTCTGCCCTACCGTTGCCTTCCCTTTGGGTGGCCTGCAGGCTTTGGAAGAGAGGCTCTAAAGAAGTTTTCCTTTGCCAGCTTTCTTTTGCTGGGTCTGGGTCTGGAGCGTGCAGAAATCCTCAGAAATCCTTGAGATCTTAAGAAAAGCTGAGCCGCGGTTCTGTACGTGTGGAACGTGAGTGAGCTTTGGGATCCCACCCAGGCTGCTGGGCTCTTGTCCTGTGTCTCGCTATGCATCACGCTGTAGCTCAAAGCACTGCAGTGCACCCCAGGCGCTCAGAAATTGCCCTACTTTTTTTATGTAGTCCAGGATGGGTAAACTGCAGCTATTAGCCACATGTAGCTCCTGAGCATTTACATATATCTTGTGTGGCTTGATTTATTGTGTTGCTGGTGGTGGAGCTGTCCTGAGTGCACCATGATGGGGTGCTGTGAGCTCCTGCCACATGCCTGGTAGAGAGGATCCACTTTGCAGGGCATCCCACTGCTTGCTGGCCCTGTTGCTGTCTTCTCAGCTGCAACACAGGTCTTCTCTCTTCTACATGTCATTCACAGAATCCCAGAATGGTTGAGGTTGGAAGGGACCTCTAGAGATCATCTAGTCCAACCCCCCTGCTCCAGCAGGGACACCTAAAGCTCGTGGCACAGGGTGGCATCCAGGCGGGTTTGGAAGATCTCCAGAGAAGGAGACTCCACAGCCTCTCTGGGCAGCCTGTTCCAGGGCTCTGTCACCCTCACAGGAAAGAAGCTCCTCCTCACATGGAGATGGAACTTCCTGTGTTTTGATTTGTACCCATTACCCCTTGTCCTGTCACTGGCCACCATTGAGAAGAGTTTGGCCCCTTTCTCTTTACATTCTCCCCTCGGGTATTTGTATATATTGCTAAGGTATTGATACATACTGATATTCTTAAGCATATTGGATTGGATTTTTAGTAGGAAATCTACATTCAAGAATGCTGCCTGTCCCTTGATTTTCCTTGTGTTCTTTAGTAAATAGGGGATTTCTTCTTATGTCACATTCATTTCATATTGAAATACAGTATTTGAGATTGTCTGCGGGCATCTAGTTCTAGTGCTTATCTGAAGATACAAAATGGAAATAAAAGCTAAAGTTAAGGTTTTTAGTATATTAGTTAAATACAAAGATAATGTTTTCTAACCTAAATGCAGGCTTTTGAATCCAGTTTTTTAAATGTCTCAGCAAACTCCCAAATCTGCTATGCTACATGCAAAATGAAGCTACTAGCAACTCTGAAGCCAAAACTGGCCATTATAAAACCTCTGTAATCTGGCTGCCAGCCTCAGGGTTCATTATGAGGGAGGTCATTCTTCCTTGCAGGAATGAATGTAGCTTTTGAGTACATTTTTTTAAGTTTCATTTAGTCACAATGTGGATGAATTGTTTTAACCATGGTCGCCTGATGGGAAACTAACTTTCTTCTTCCTGGAAAAAAAAAAAACACCGTGCTGATTCTTGCAGCGGCTTTTAGAACTACAGGATGTGATTTCTCTTTTTTTTCTTTTTTTCTTTTTTGAAAGAGTGGAAGATTTTGGCACTAACAAAGGAAAATTCTCTTCTCTGCTTTTTCTTTAATACTGTGCAGTCAATTTTCTTTTTAAATCTGTGAATGCAAAGAATAAGTTCGTTAATAGGGCTCTTACTGAAGCATCATCTTGACTTGTACTTTTTTAACAAATATTTTTAGCTTCTTCCATGATTATTGTGTGAGATTGCAAAATGCTCTCAAGACTTTATTCATTTTGTATTTGACTGAACCTGAGATGTTACAAGTGGGAAAAAGAGCGAGTATATTATTTTTCTCAGTGGTCTCATGAGAGGGTATGGAAAAGATGATTCCAGACCCTTCTCAGGTGTGCATGGTGTTAGGATGACACACAAAGGATTAAGTTGGAAGTTCCAATTAGATATAAGGAGGTCTATTTTTTCCCTATGAGAGTGGTTAAGGACTGGAATAAGTTGTTTATGGAGGCATGGACACTCCATCCCTGGGACCATTCAGAACGAGACTGGACAAAGCCATGAGCAATCTGCTAAAATAGACCCTGCTTTGGGCAGGATGTTGGACAGGAAACCTCCAACCTAAATTATTAAATGATTCTGTGAAATTCCTTTCAATGCTATATGCAATATCTGTGATATTGTGTGTCGTTCTGTCACGTGATTGTTCTTTCTGCATGATTATCTGCTGGTAACTACTTGTTTCAAAACTTGCTTAAGTGTTTAATTTTCACATGGCTTAAACTAAACACATAAAGCAGTAACAGTATCCAATCCTAATCCTCCATAAGCTATTTGATTTACTTTATAGCTGCTGGAAAGGATATTGATTGCCTGTGCCAGAGATACTTAAGATAATTAAGAAGGAACACAACAGCACTTAAGTCAAGACACCATATTGTAGATGCATCCCAAAGCCACAACAGATCAGGAGGGGAAAATTCCAGGGTGCAGACTAACTTCAAATATTTTGGCAGAAAAAATCACATCTTCCAGAAAAGCTCGTTGTCTTTATTCTACATGTTTTCTTTATTGGGGTTGTAAAGTAGTTCATTACCTCTCTTCAGCTATCTCAGTTCTTAATATAGATATGTCAGTGCTATCCTTTGGCAGGTGTGTAGAGTTTTTTGGGCCATCAGTATCAAGTAAATTTTAAAACAACTAGTTGTAGACTGGGTGGAGGAAGGGTAACAAAATTTGGGCTTCTGTGGCATTTTGCTCATTGGTTCCCGTACATTAATCTTTTTAAGTGATGCAAGACTTAAGCAAGAGTACAGACCTAATGAAGCATTAGGCAATATTCATGGAAAGATGAAGAAGCAGATTTTTATAGGAAGAACTCATTCAAGTAGTGTTGAGACATATCTTTCATATTGTTAAAAGTCACAAAAGCCATTTAAAACTGTCACAGCAATGAGCTGAGATTAAGGGCGTAGTAATTGTGACCTCAGACACAATACCTGGATTTTCTTTTTTGCTGCCATCACCACTAGACACGGAAAAAATAATTCACTTCATGTAAGTAGTCCCTGGAGAACCTGGACCGCCTAATCCAAAATTGCATTGTTCATATTTCCCAATAAAGAGCAAAAATGCAAAGAGAATAAAAATAAAGAGAAAAAAGGCAAATATTAAATAGGTGTATACTATATGTATATTTGCATATACTATATATACATAGTAATATAATAATAAATAGAATTTGCAAGGACAACACTAAGTTTGGAAAAACTGCTATAGAGTGAGCTTTCAATTTGATCCAAGAGAAGGTTAAGATGGTCAATCTCTAAGTCAGTCTCTGAAGTGGAAGAAGATTTCTGATGGATAAGAGAGCTTGCATTTAGTTGTAAGGTAGAGGCATGGAAATATTTTGTCTGGAAATTGAAGATAAAATGCATGCTAGTAATGAGGAATATTTCTTATTATGCTGATGATTAATTTCTGAAGGAACTAACCCTCAAATTTGGTATGTTCCTTAGCTAGTGAAGTATTTAAAGACATCAGGTGGGGTGTCTTTCTCTAGAAAGAAATGTTCTGACTTTGTAGCTAAGGTAGAAGACTCTGCGATGATGTAAGACTCTCTCTGGCCTTTAATAATCTGGGAGCTTTGTGATCTAGAATAAGACTGTTGGGAACTGGAGTGAGGCCAAAAGGGTTTTTTTGCTGTTGTTTTTGTGTGTATGTGTATGTGTTTTTTCTGCACATCAGCTGCTGAACAGCTGTCAGACAGTAGCTGCCAGTTAACATAAAGAATGTGTCCTACGTTGCCAAAATGTCTAAGTGGTTTTGGCAGCTGAAGAAAATGTGGGTTTGCTTCATAGTCTTTTCACTGCAGCAATGGATGGTGCGCATTATAATCTGTTCTAAGAAAGCATTTTGGGGTGATATCAGGGGAAATAAATGGGAGAAAAAAAATCTGTTTAGTGCTTTGTGGAGATGAAAGAGCAAGATTGTGTAAGTTCTGCTCATCAAGAAACTTGGAGAAGGAGCTTACTAAATCACTTGGTATTTTCTGTTGACACTTCTGACTTGTTCAAAGCTGTGCCATGCTTGAGGGCAGCTCTTGTTGGACTCACCAGTCTTGCAAAGGGTTGAAGATGTGCAATGTGTGTGCTTTTACTTTCCTGATGTCTGTAAGCCTTTTCTCTCATTGCTCACAGAGTATTCCAGTGTGTGGCTGGTGGCCTGTCTTGGAGGTCACAGCTGAGTATCACCATCCTTCATGCCCCAAATAGTTCTGGTTCTGTGATGGCTTAGGTGCCCCTTTTGCAGGTTTCTGAGACCTCTGTGTCTCTTGTGACATGAGTAGAGATGCAAAATGCAGTCCACACAAATGTTCAGAGGGAGACCACTTCCATTCTCCAAATCTCTTCTGATCTCTTCAGTACTCTGTACTATTTAAGCATAGATCCTGCAACTTTGAGGAATATTCAACTCCAGCTTGGTAAGTCTGTAGGTGATACGTATTCCTTCCATCTAAAATGTCAGTAAGAAAAAACTGTCTCCTAAAGTTGCAGGCAGCCATGTCTCCTTGTTCCTCGTGTGACACTCTGACTTACTGCATCACTTGATCACTGGATACTGGGCCAGCTCAGGGACTAATCTCCAGCATATTAGGGTAGACTGGGTTCTTCAGGCACCAAATCTTTCTCCAGATATCACCCACAGGAATCACCCGTGTTCAGCAATACTTCATTACTACCCCTGTGTCATCACTCTTTGAGACTTTTGGGTTAAGGATAGAGACCTGACAAAAAGGTCGAATGAGCCTGGAACTCTTCTGTCCGTAGAAATTTCAATAAGTGTGTATGGGCCTAAAAATAAACAATAATGAGGACTCTTGTATTTTACCTAGCCCAGTAACAGCTGCCTCCTCTGGAGAGAGACATGAGGAAAATGCCTGTGCAAGGCAACAGTGATCAGCAGGCAGTGGCAGCAATTCCCATCTTCAGAAGCTGATGTTGAATAATTATATAAAGTAATGACTGCTAAGTAAATCTTAATAAATTGGAAATCGGGATCTGGAAAAGGATGGTATATACACATAGCAATATACATATACTGTAGATGTGTGACATATAACTTGAACTAACACCAGGAATCTGCTGGAGCTTAGCGCTATAAAGTCTATTGCAGCTAATGAAACACAACAGTGAATTTAATATCCTCTCATAATAATCAGTAGACACATTGTAATTCATGACCACTCAGCTCTGTGAGAAACTGGTACCTCTAGCAAAATTCAGTAAGCTGGCAGGATTGACTTGAAAGAGGGGTCAGCACCTTCAAATAGAGCTGTTTGCTCAGCTAAAAAATAACCATATGCAGGTATTACAAGGTTCAAGGGGAAATCACTGAACCAGCTAGTCTCTGTGGGATCTGCCTTGCTGCCCATCTGCTTCTACAAAAAGCGATTCAACACTGTTTTAAAAAGACGCTATTGTTGGGCACCTTTTTGTTCTATAGCTGTTGTCTCATCAAGGGCTCCTAGGAGAAGTTTAAAAATATCTTAAATAGTAATTCAAGAATAGTTCTGTACCATCAAAGAAAGATAATCAAATTAGATTCTGTCCCTCAAAACCCTTTTTTTTTTTTTAATGTTCTTGTTACTGTTGTTTTATTAAATCCTCAGTTCTTTCTCCAAAATATGTGCTGGTACTTTGCTGAAGACTCCCTGCATTTCAACTTGAAGGTGTTCTCTACTACTACCTGCTAAGATGGGCCTGTGGGTCAAGTCCTGCTCTTTATAAAATGACAGTTTCTCATGGCCAGATGAGGTGCAAATTATTACAAGCTCCATGACTTTGTCGTGCTTTCCTGTAAAAAATGCTAGATTACTGGCTTCAGTATGGTGCCAGGAGGAATGAAGGAGGAAAATAGGACCTAAAGTCCTTCTCCCTCTCTGTGTGTGTGTTTGTGTGTGTGTTAAGGATTGCTCAGAGGTGTTCATGTGCTCAGATCGCCTTGCAGTAGTCAACCTCATTGGGACTGTGTATATGCCATGTAACATTTAGTACTGCTGTGTGAGAACATGAGGTGCAGTGAAACGGAACCTGAACCAAATTTGATTTTCTGTTAGCAGAAATGTATTTTGCATGATGACTTTTGTGATTCTTTGGCCGTAATTAATCTTCTTCATTTTTCTTCATTTAGAAAGAGACTCCAGCATTTTACCACATACACACTGTTGTGGTAACGTGTAGCAGCATAATCATGTCTAACCTTCACGATGCTTACATCCACAGTGTCACTGAATTTGATGGCTACCCCCCTGAGATTTGCAGTGTGGCTCAGCTGCTGGCGTTGCAATGCTTTGCTGCTCTGAGGGCCTAACACACAATCTTTCAAAAATGTCACGGTGGTGCAGGTCAGAGAAGAGAAGAGCACCTGTTTGGGGGTGGTTGCGGTAGTTGCACTACTGCACCTGGGTTTGCAAGAACAGAACATTGACTCTGTCACAGGCAAAGAAAATAAACTCTTCTCCATCAGATGGAAGAGTTCAGAAAGAGAGAAAGTTTCCCAACGTAACGATGTCCCTGTCTGAGGACAGATTCTGCTTGTATCAGATGCTTTGAACAGGCTGAAATTATATGTAATTAATGACTGTATAAGCTAGCCTTGTGCTAAAAGGCCATATGTTCACTTGTATAGACATGGCGAAGACAAGCAAACAGCATCTGCAGTGATTATGAATCTCTTGGATCTGCTTATCCATCAGAAACACTTGATGAACAAAGAGGTCCTCATACCCACCACCTGATGGTGGTAGCACTGATATTATCTGACGCTGTCTGAATGTATACGATGATATATGAAAATTCATGGCCCATTGCAACCTGCAGCATTTTGTGTCTCTGGGATGGGGTCCCTAGCCTGTCTGCTGGAGGCATGTGTTGTGTAGAAGGCCTAGACCCTCACACAAACACTTGAATAGGCAACTAGTCTGAGTATGTGGGGTTGGCATAGCGAATAGCATGCAAGAAAGCACATTTCTTTAAAAATGCAAGGGAAACAGACATGAGTGGGAAAGAATCACCTCAGTGGGGTTACAGCCAGGAGTTTTTCTCCACCCACGGTTGCAAAGTTTCTTTCAGGCCCAGATCCCCTAATCCTGAACGTGAGTGCCAAACCCAGCAGGAATACTGACCTGCATGCACCTCTTTCCAATGTAGTTCAGGCTTATGAGAGAAGGGAAGGTGTGCCTTGAAGGTGGACGGATAGTAGCTTAGTATAAAATCCCTTCTGGAAATCTCTTTGAAGCTTTGAGAAAGTATTTTTTTGTTTGTTTGGTTGGTTTTGTTTTTTTGCATGTTTTCGTTTTTTTACTTGAGGCCTTTAATAACAACAGTAGTTTAGGGAGTAAGTAGGAGACCATTGGGAAGACCAGTGCAAAGAAAACACAGGCTTTCGGTGATCCATCTCAGTGAGGTGACCGGTTGGAATATGGTCTGAAATCTTCACCATCTCCCTTTCACCTGTGTTGCTTTGTTTTGGAAGGGACCAAATGCCGTAGTTTCTATGGGAAGAATCTGCAAAACTTTCACTGAGCTTAGAAGTAAAAAGTGTTTCTTTGTCCTAGAGGTGTCTTGCATTTGTCCCTTCAGATGACAAGTAAGTCAAATGGGCTAACTTTGTAAAACAAAATCCTGGATTCTATGTATATATGTATGTGTTTATTTACATGGCATTTTCACCTTCTCAGCCATCTTTGTCTTTTTTATAGTCTTTTTGAGCCAGCTCTCATTTCTAGACAGGTGACTGCTGGATTACTGGGGAGTTCCTGGTGGAGGTGGCTGTGCATGATGGACAAGGGTTAGGAAAGGAAGGAAGGAGGCAATGAGTGTTGTTCTGCTTGGCAGATGCCCATTCCCTCCCTGTTCTCTCCAACTGGCACTGTTCATACCCTCCAAAGGTAGGGATTTTCATGAGAGGACAGGAAAGTTTGTAGCTGCTTGCAATGATTTTGAACTGCTTTTATATTCTTTTCTGATCCAATTACACCAAATGCTGGAGAGATTTTACTTGTCTCAATATTGATAGAGTTTTAGTCCATTATTTCTCTTTTTGTGCTATTCTGTAGTAGCATGTTTTGTTTCTCATTCCAGTGCACTTTAGTTACTTTCAATATATTGAATTCCCCTTGAAGGCTTTTAATAGTGTTTGCACACCATTCGCCTGGCCAGGAGTATGGGAAATAGCCACGCTTTGAAACAAAGTACAGTAGTCTGAACTCAACAGCGATGTTGTTATCCCATCAATTAGCACATTTGGTGCAGTTACATAAGTTTATCTTGTGTCAGGATAATAAGGGCTGCCTGTGCTAGAAGACTGATAAGCCTGCCATGAACGATTACGTTGTTAAAATTCTTCTACCTTAAAATAATGCCTCTTGCTTTACTGACTGGTGCTGGCAAGGTGTAAATGAAGTAAGAGGAAAAAAAAAAAAAAAAGAGGAAGCTTTTTAGTTTTTTGAGGTTTTTTGTTTTGTTTTGTTTTTCTCTTTCTCCTTCTTCCAGACATCCTCCTCCCAGTTCTAGTATCTTTGAATTTAGTATTGTCTTTGAGCCACTTTTGCACAAAAGGGCTATGAGAAGACACAGCTGTACAGTATTTCTGCATATTAAAAAAAAAGAAAGAAAGAAAAAAAGGGACAAAGTGACTTTTCAGTAATAGTGCCATAGCCTTGAGGTCTAAGCACACAACAAGTGCTGTTATGTTAGCAGGTGGGACAGTGAATTCCTTGAAATGCAAAATAATATAAAGTAAAATTAAAAGAAAAAAAAAAAAAGAAAATGCTGTGCAGATTCTGAGCGTAGCCTGCAACGGAGGAGGAAGGGATGAGCTCCCCACAGCTGCTGGAGAAAATTGCTGCTGGCAGCATGTGCCTGCACTCCCAGCGTGCTTCCATCAGGCCCCAAATGCACGGGGGAGAGGGGAAGTTCTGCGCTAATGCTGCGGCTCTGCACAATGATCCCCTTTCTGGGTGCCGGGGTCACAGCTGCTGTCTGGAGATTACGCACAGAAGCACCCTTCTTCTCGGGAGAGCAAGGCTTCCTGCGGGATTAAGTACAGCCTGGAAGAACAGGGGGGCGAGGGGGAGTTATCAGGGAGGGAGACAAAGAAAGGGACCCAGCAGCTCGGCACAGACGACGGCCGGCAAGGGAGGAGGACCTGGGGCCGTGAAAACAGCTGCTGGTAGCTGCTGCCCTGAGGGCAAAGATGCAGGTTTGGGTTCCTGAGATGATCTCAAGCCTGTTTTAGCCCCTGTTTCTGCTACTCGGAGGCAGTGATCAGTACAGTGACTTGGACCCTTGGGTGCACTTGCACGCACCATCAGCTGGTTAAGCTCTGCTCATTCTCCTCTTCTGTGCTGTGTTGCTGTTACTGCTGCTTCTGTGTCTGGTTCTTCCTTCTTTCCTCTTTATTCTCAGCTTTGTGAGGTTTTGGGCTTTTGTTTCCTCCTCTTTTTATTCCCTGCATTTTTCCTATGCTGCTATTCCACTGCTTTGATGCATAGGTTCCCAGGAAAATACCTAGAAAAATCCTTCTGCCCCATATATGATGTGCCAGCAGTCTGCATTTTGTGTAGGAAGGTCTCCTATATTTGAAGCCAGAGCCATCTGTTTAGGTCCAAAACCCAGGTTTCCTGCAGTTTTTTTGAGGTTCCAGTTTTATGCACAAAAGGAAAACCCAGCCTCAGTAGTATTTGAATCGTCTCTCCTATTTATCAGTTACTTCCAGAATTGAGACTCACTTACTGAATCAAATTTCCCCCACTTCCCATATACTGATCGCTACCTTTTAGCTGCTTCAGAATCCACCAGGGCTTTTCATAATCCGAAACCAAATGGGGGCTGCACATCACGCAGCAGAGGCACGCTGGAGGCAGAGGAGGTTCACAACGTGTGCTTGCAAGCTGTGTGAAAATGCAAGCGGGATAAATATGACTGTGGCAGGAGAAGAGAGCGGAGGGACTTTCAGGCATATCGTGTTGTAGCAAAGCACAGCTACTGTGAAGGCAAGAGACCAAAACTTGGTAAAAAGAGGTGAATTCCAGAGAGACACTAATGAGTAAGTATTTGGTGATTGCTAGTGTTTAAATGCAATGTTATAGCCTCTCATTTTTGTCCCCGATGGGTGGGTATTTTGCACAGTTCTTAAACCTCTCACTTCTAAAACGGCATTTCCATTTGCCTCTGGCTCTGTCCCACGCTCCCTTAGAAAGGAACTTTGTTGGGGCTGAATTCACTAGCAATGTAAAATCTTCTTCTGAAAATGGAAGCAATTTACAATAACAAAGAAGTATTTCAGAATTGCAAGTGGCGAGACCTGTGCTTCTGATGTTGCATTTAAGCACAAAAATAAATAAATGGTAAATGATACCAGAGCTATTCAGAAGCCAGACCCGGTATGAACTTTGTACAGGTATCAAATGGAAACATAGCAAGTGTTGCTCACTTCAGTTGCTGATTTATACTTCCCTTGCCAAGGTTAGGTTAAAGCAACTTAAATTGAGTTGCAGGTTTTCAATGCAGAGAGTACTGACCACTGCCCACATGCGGTGAATTGGATTAGAAGCTAGTAAGCGGTCAAAAAGTTGAATAGTTTAGGAAACTCTGTTAGAGTTTCAAAAATAATACATCAAAGCAATAAATAGCTTAGCTAAAAATCCTGAGAAAAATTACTGAAATGTTCTTTGGGGATAACTTCAAAGTAACTTTCCTGCTCCTAAAAGATGTAGCACACATGAATGTTTTAGCCTGTTATAGTTGGAAACTTTCTCTATTCAGATAATTTGGTCTGTTTAAAGATGTTTGTTGCATTTAATTTGCCTCTATAATTTAGAGAGGCCAGCTGTAAATCTAGGCACGTATTAAGTGAGTAGTTGCGATTCCAATTAGGTGATCACTAAGTGATTTTTAGCATTTGTCATGGCATTTTTCCTGGCCTAATTTATACATTAAAAAGTAAAATATGCCTCTTGTATTTGTGAAGTATCTAAAAAAGCAGAGACAGTCTGTTCAGTTCATTTATTTCAGTTATTTTGCAACACTAACTGCAATGATATGCTTCCAAGCATAAACAGATTTTTTCCCACTATTCTCATTCCCCTCCATGCACATCAACTCTTTTGCGTAGCAACAGAAGGTTAAAACTCAGGCTGAAATGTGCTCCAAAGGTGAGAGGGAGTCAGAAGTTCCTTCCATACGGCTTGCTGTAAGGAACAGAATTGCTTTCCCCAGGTCTGATACTGTGTGCTGAGAAGCAAAGGCCTTTTGAAAGAAAATGACAGCTTGTGTAGAAGAAATTACAAACATTTTAAGATGGAAATAGTTGTTTTTATGTCTTCCCTCTCTCTTGCAGTCCTGATTATTTGCTCACCTTTAGATATGCTTGTGGTTTTTTTCTTTTTATTTGCTTGCTTGCTTTTCTTAAGTGTGGGCTTACTTGTACACAGTATTCATAATAGTACTTTGACTTGGAAGAGTTAAAAGTTGAAACTCTATATACTGTTAGTAGGTATTTTGTGTCTTGAGGAAACATCTTGCAGAGTAATTGTCAGAATGGACTGGTCTATCTACATCAGATGGTTCAAAATCTAGGAAAAATACCTTTGACTTAAATTCTGTAGATCATCTCAAAGATTTAATTGCTGTTCTTGAAATAATTGGCTTTGTTTGCATGAGGCATAGAATCACAGAGTGGTTGAGGTTGGAAGGGGCCTCTAGAGATCATCTAGTCAACCCCCCTGCTCCAGCAGGGACACCTAGAGCACGTGGCACAGGGTGGCATCCAGGCGGGTTTGGAAGATCTCCAGAGAAGGAGACTCCACAGCCTCTCTGGGCAGCCTGTTCCAGGGCTCTGTCACCCTCACAGGAAAGCAGTTCTTCCTCACATGGAGATGGAACTTCCTGTGTTTCAACTTGTACCTGTTACCCCTTGTCCTGTCACTGGCCACCACTGAGAAGAGCCTGGCTCCGTCCTCCCTACATTCTTCCCTCAGGTATTCGTACATTTTGATCAGATCCCCTCTCAGTCCTCCCTTCTCCAGGGTAAACAGGCCTAGCTCACTTTTCATTTGAACTACATAGAAGCATTTTCCTTTGAACTGCAGGGGAGAAAGAAGAACTTTTGTCAACATCCATGGTGATATGATATTATAGGTAGGAAGGAAAGAGTCTTTTGGAAAGAGAAGGATTAGCATGTTTTCAAGTGCACAGGCACATGAGCACTTCTGGAGCTGCGTGCTTCAGAGATGCATTTCTATGAGGAAACTGCTCTATAAAAAGATATTTTTCCCCTCCCCGGCTTGGCATCGGCTCCTGCAGCATGCCTGGGACCTATGGCTGATCCTGTGCCACGTGGAGAACTTCAGGGACTGAGAGTGACTGCTTTGGTCCAGGCACTGCTCTGCCAGCCCCACGCAGGATGCAACGTAGAAAAGCTCTTCCATTCTCTGCTCTGGGCCGACCTGCAGTTGCTCTCCGGGCAGTCCTTGGAGAGTCCTGTAGATGTGTGGCACAGCCTTGCACTGTTGCTGTTACAATATTGCTGGATGTAGGTGTAATTCAGCCAGTCTATGGAAGGTCACCTGGTATGACTGGTTTTGATTTGGATGTGTCACACTGGGACTATGTCTGCGTATTCCATGAATTTTAGTGGCAAGTCCCCTAAGTCCTTCTAAAATCATAGGTGAATGAGCAACCTGTTCCGCTTAGCCTCATCCCATACCAACCATGAGCACAGCTAAGCCAGGGTAGCCAGGGGTATCAGCAGCATCCGTAGGCAGCCTGCAGAGTAAGGCTGACTTGTGTCGGTGTAGCAGGCAGCCAAGCCTTGGTACTTGGTGTCTGAAGCTGTCCAGCCTTGACTTTAAGAAGTCTTCTATTCTTTGGTGCCCCGTGCCTCTGTCTCAGGATAGCCTTGGGAGCTCAGAATGCTTCAACCTCTGAATGGGTCCTGAGGCACTTTTGATCAAGTTCTTGATCTAAACATGTTTCAGTCACATACTGAATTGACTCAGAATCACCTCTACCTTAGCTCAATACATTCAGACAGATTCCCACACAGCAGAGAATTGTTTAGAAAGCAGTAAGAATAGTAACAATGCAGGAAATTGGTTATTTTACACTGAGTTAAAAGGACAGGAGAGGAGACGTGGGATTTGTCCCACTTCATAGCAAATCCATCTCTGTTTCAGTGTCAAGAGTTTTGGGGTTTGTTTGTTTGTTTTTCCGAGATTAATCTAGAGGCCAGAAACAATTCCTGCCTGCGGGAGGAGATAGAATGTCTTGAACTATATCTGTTGCTTTCTGGTCTCACTAAAATCCCTTGTGAAACTCATTCTGAGATACTTGTATGTTGTTTGCTTGCAGAGAAGATCACTAAATCCCTTGTGAAACTCATTCTGAGAGTTGTTTGCTTGCAGAGAAAGAAAATTGTTGTATGTTGTTTGCTTGCAGAGAAGAAAATGGTGGTAGGTGGGATACTGGAGAAGTTAATAGCATTTATTCAATGTGGAGGTGAAAGATAGTTTTGTTTCAGAAAGATGGTGACTCATTATGCAAAAATGAATGTAATGATCCTGGCTTTATTGTAGCCTGAATATCCTTCCCGTTGAAGCCTAAGGACAAAGCAAGGGAGGGAGCCTTTGTTAGCCATACTGCTGTGGCTCAGCTGTGGAGATCCTCTAGTGATCTGTAGAACCCATTTACAAGATGTGTAGCTCTTGTAAGTCCCACCTCATCGCATGAGAATTCAGCGTGATGGGCTTTGGTGCAGCTAGAAAGGAAGAGCTGTGCTGTTGCTTGTAGGATGCTGCTCTGTACCAGATTGTCGCAATGAGTGGGAGCGGGTGCTGTGTATTTTTAGTTTGTCCTAACCTAGTGAATATGAAGAATAACTGGAATTTGAGAATGTTTCCTTGGCTGATTAGGAATTTAATAAGCTTTTGATAAAAATACAGTGACATACCATGGTCAAATTTGGGAATGAGGAGAGGCATTTGCAGTACTAAATGCAGTATTTTACTTTTCTTTGCCTCTTTTCACGGCTTTTCTCCACTCCATTTAATCCCAAGAGCAATTCCACAGGTATGGTTTAATCAGTGGAGGTTGCAGTTGGTAGACCCCATTCCTAAGAAACCCCCACTCCTGCCGCCAAACTTACTGGCCCTTCTCCTGCTGCCTTTTTGTGACCCGAGAGCCCTGTGGTGGCCCAGCCACCACAGAAGAGCAGCCTTTTGCAAACGCAGCCGTGGCCCGTTGCCATTCCGGTGCCAGACTGTCCTGCCTGTCGATGAAACACATCCAAAGGGCTTGCCAAGTGAAGTTTCACTCATCCCAGGTAAGACTAGTTAAATTTGATTGCTGCTTCGAGGCTTACTCCCTCTGTCTCCCACACAGGCTACTTTATTGCTCTAATTCATGTGCTAATGACTGAATATAGGCCTCTGAAAGCCTACCCCCGTGTTGCTTTAGTGTGAGGCCTTTCTGTAGTAAGGTGAAGAGGTTCTTGTCTGCTATCATGACACCAAGTTGTGAAACACCTCCAAGCGTGGGAAAATGCATTTTCAGCATTTAAGGGCAATTTACAGATAGCGAGAAATACTGCTAAATAACGCATGGAACTTTCCAGACAGTTTTCTTTAAGCCCTTTGATGAGAAAGTCATCATCCAGGCATGCGTGCCCCCCAGTATAGCAAACGAATGGTTTAAAGTGACTGTCTACCCAAGACCGTAACAAAGCTCCTCTGAAGAGGCCTCTTTGCTTCCAGGGCTGGAGCTGGTGCATTGGAGGAAAATGTGAGTCAGCAACCAGGTGACTCTTGGGTGGTAGGTGCTTGGCACTGCTATGGATGCTTGGGTAAAAATGCTCTAAGAGCCTCTATAGAAGGCAGGAATATCAGACCTCAGTCATTGCATCATGGAGACAGTCTTACCTCTGCTCCAGGAATACCATGATTTTGTTGGGAATATGTGCCTGGAATAAATACCTCTTGCACAAAGCAATGCAGAATTGCAAAAACCATGAGGTTGGCACACTGAAGGATGGTTGGCACATGGTAAGATTAAAAAATGGCAGTTAAGTCTGCACAGCAGAGACTGTTGAGTGTACTGAGAAGAACTACTAAAGAAAACAAGGAATGCAGGTAGATCTAGGCCCCCAGGAACATTTCCTGAAATAGAGAAGGAGAAAAGTCTGACCAAAGTAGCCATTTCTCCTGCAAGACTCCTAAAAACTGCAGCCTAGCTTTGTAGTTTTCCTTTCTGAACAGCTTTGGATCCCCCTCGCTTTGGAGCTGCCTGGAAGCTCACTGCCATTCTGCTTTTCTGCTGTAATCCCATGTTGTTAAGGAGCATGATTTTTTTTTTCTTGGCTGTGCTGCAAATAGAAGATTACATAAATTCTTTGGAAATCTTTAAAAGAAAAAAAGCTTCAGAGCAGCTTTGATAGAATAGTCTTATGTCTTTCTTACTCTTAGATACTCTGAGGAGAGAAAATTCCTTTTCATGTAGGGGAGGTTGAAGGCAGATATGCCTCCTAACCAAGAAAGCCCCAGACTCTCTGCCTGATTGTCTTGCTGTGCTAATGAGCAATTACAGGCCAGCACACTGAGCTGAAATAGATTTGTTCTCCCAGCATTTGTTTCCCAAAGATGATTAAATATGGTGGTGCTTTGCTCTCCTCCCTTCCCTGTATTGAATTAGTGTCATTTTCATCTTCCTCCTCCTTTCCCTGGCAAAGAGCTATTCGCTTTCTAATTTGGATCCATTTCATACAGGCTGCACTTCTGAGATGCAGATCTACCATTCATAACCCTCCAGCTGGAGCACAGGATGATGGTGGGGATGGGCTTGTTTTTCCCTGCAATATAGCAGTTGGGTTGCTCATTGAAAATTGCTGTTTTCTACAATGGGCCCCTGGTACAGGGGGCAGATTGAGCTGTGCAGAAGCCAGTGTCCCTGCTGAGCTTTAGTTGTGAAATCCCTGGTGACGGGGACCTGTCTCCAGTGCGAGCGCTGGGGGGAAGCCAGGGAAACTCACCTCGGGGTGGGCTCGTGCGCGTGGTGCGGTGAAAACCGTGCGCAGATAAAGCGCTGTTGCTCTTTGCCACGTTCAAAGAACGCCTTTGCTTTGAGCCCAGAAGGTATCGAATGATGTGATTTACTAAAAAGATTTTATCTGTTGCACGCCCTTCTATTTAGACAGAGTGAAAATTTGTTAAATAAGCCTGCAAACAGAGAGATAGTGCAAACTTCAAGCGGCGCTGCTAAAAGCAGCCGGGCTGCTTTTGTTTAGGCTTAGAAAATGCAGCCGCTCAATGCCCCCATTGTACCGAGTATGCTAATTCGGAGCACATTTCCCATTGGGAGCCCCTTCAGCCCTGTCATAGCCGAGATATGAGGGATGCTGAAAGGGGGGGCCTGGAGAGGGGCCGGCGCGACGGGAGCGCGGCCGCCCGTCATTGACGGAGCCCGGTCACCCGTGGTGGCCCGTGGCCACCGAGGCGCCCGCCTTCCCAGGGCAGCCTGCCGGGCTCCCCGGTTTCGGGAGAGGGACACAGGGCACGACTTGTGGGCAGCGCTCCGCGTGGGGAGCACCCGCCGCAGGTCGCCCACGCGGGGGCCACGGGGTAAACATTCCTATGCACGTAGCGTAGGCAGGGCCTTTCTGCTGGTCTTAGCCAAGAGAAGGCTCAGTGTGGAGGAAACTGATTTTCTCACAAAGGAATTTTCCCGATTAAGCCTCCAGCACTTGCGTTTACAAGTTGGTAGTACTTGCAGGATGGTGATGGGGGCAGCCATGCAGCACTGAGGCTAGAGGCTCTGTCAAATGGTACTTGGTCTGCTGCAACTTATTTCAACTTACAAGCATATAAATAAGTGTGTTCATCAGTATTTGGCATGTGTTGAGAATGTATAAGCACTACTCTTCAAATATCACATGCTATTGCATAAAACAGATTTTCTTTTTTTCCCTTCTTAAAGCTTACTACAAGATCTTCAAAATGCACTAGATTTTGTCTCAGTATGATTTTCTTGGTCTGGAAGTAGAGTCACTCAACTGTTGTATTTACCCCAGAAAGCTAATTTTTCTGTTTTCTTTTTAGTAGATCCTAATTTTGCTTTTTGAAGAGAATTGGAGTTAAATGGGTCAAAGTTCTGATGAGGATGTGTGATATTTGCTTGGAAATGCTCCGAGAAGGGAATGAGATTATGGTGCTGGTGGTTTGGCTCTGTAAACCTGCAGTATACTAATGGCAAATTAAACTGAGTAAATGCGCTTTTGATTGCATTTGCAATCTGATGTTTCGTATGCAATAGAAGTATGTGTTGCAATCGAAGCATGTCGAAGACGCAATTAGTTTAGATTATTTTTGAGAACCACAATGGCAGATAAGTGTTTAAAAATACTTCTAAAGCAACAATTGGTCTTCGGTTGCTTAGTTATACTAATGAAGTGGTGGACAGGCAGACTGAATCAGTTGATTTTGCTCAGACTTGAGAAGCTGAGAAGATATTTTTGCGTAACCTGCGGGCAAGTCTGTGATCTGCAATGAGAAGATCTCTATCTCAAGTGAAGCAATGCACCTCTGATCACCTTGTGGGCAGTGAGCAGGCTCGATACAGAGATGCCACGTTCTGTGATGGACCAAAGAGAGAATCTTAGCCAGAATTTGGATGTTGTGTTTTGCTCCTTTTTTTTTTTTTTTTCTCCAATTAACCAATCCTCTTTTTTTCCCCCAGTCCATTAGCTCCTTTGCTTCCTCTCCAAATGGTGGAGAATCAGGGAGCAGATGGTGATACTTCAGGGATCGGGAGTGGTGAGAAACAGGATGTGTCTGCAGCGTCACTGCAGCGAGGCTTGCTGCGTTTCGCGGAGAATTGCCCGGTGCTGTTGTGAACAGTGAACGCGAGGGTGTCCGGAGCAAATATATAGTGGCACTGCTTGGTGCTTAGTCCTGGGAAAGCTCTAAGTGCAAGAGAGGGTTACAAAATAAATAAAATGTGGTAGGAGTTAAGCTTGTCCACGGAACAGATGAAGAAAAGTGCATGCTAAATGGGCAGACCCGTGCCAAAGCGCAGACGTGGTGGCTTTTCACAGCTTGAAACACATGAGTTTTGGCCAGGCTGACCCTGAGCCAAGGTCCCCCCGGCCGGTGTGTCACCCTGCAGCCCACGGGAGCAGAGGCAGGGAGCCCTCCGACTCGCTCCTTGCAAAGAGCCCTCCTCCTCCTCCTCCTCCTCCTTCTCCTCCTCCTCCTCCATGGCCAGAGAGGGAGCCTGGCTGTGCGAGGCCAGTGCCGGCCTCTGTGAAAGCCCTTCTTTGTGCTGAGCTCCAGAACCGCTTCTCTGTCCCCGCAGATTGCTGGGCTGCAGAGCGGCCTTTCCCACTAAACAACCGAAAGGCGCCAAGCTCAGGACGCTTTAAAAAAAAAATAGATAGGACAAAATGTTGGAAAGGCATACTGGCCAAATACTGCCACAAACAAGGGATTTTACTTGAAAGCCCATCCGGGAGTTTGGACTGAAAGCTGATACTTTGTCCTTAGCTCACCCGATAGCACTTTTGTCCTGGAGCTTCTTGTGTTTGTATGAAGTATCACCCACTCGTGAGGTGCAGCAGCAAAATGTAGGCCTGGCATGATCCAGACTCAGCTCCAAAAGTGCTAGTTGTGTCAGGTTAAGTCATTCCCTGCTTATAAGGTGGTAGGGAGTGTTTTCTTTTTTAGTTATGTTGAGCTCCCGAAGTGCACACTTAAATTTCTGCGGGCGTAAATGGTAGACCTGTTAAACACTCAATGCCTGTTGCTTGTTGTCCCGTCTCAGAGGCATTGTAATGTGCAGAAAGAGCCGTTACTTTGTACACCACTGGCCTCCCAATCGGTGCAACCAGGAGGGGAACTGGAAAAGCTAATGCTTGCTAGCTGAAGTTGCCTGGCGTGTATTTAGTAGATGAGTTAATTGGACACCCTCAAAGTGGAGCTTGTTAGTGGCCTCCTGCTTTCCTAATGAGGATATCTGCACTTGTGAAGAGCACGGTCATTAATTGGGAGCCCTTTAGTTAGTGGATTTCATGACTAGTGTCATGTATGCCAACAGCCAATATACTTGCAATGTGGCAGGCAGGCTATGGCTGCTTAGCAGAAGCAGGCCGGGATCCTTCCCAAATGCCTTCCCAATTCCATTGAAACCAGAACGTTCTGTAACAGCAAAACAGTGGAATCAGCAGTGCCTTACAAGCTGCTAAGACTTCAAACACTGAATTTCAGTAACTTGTACCAGTTGTTATTTCTACGGCTTTCTTCTCATTAACATTTTGCTGTCAGGTTGCAGGGACTTTCCTAAAAGGTTGCCACCTTTTAGGTTAGCCAGTAACCCACGGGTGGAAGCTGAGAGCCATTGAGGTCTGAGCCTGGGGCTGGTGAGGCCTTTTGCCCCACGGTGGCTAACTGAGCAGGTAGCTGGGCTTGTGGAGCCGGGTGCATGGTTTAGCTCTGCCAGAGAAATCCCATACGTGTGTGTGGTATATGCGGGACATTCCTCAAGAGACCCAAAAGGTATTCACACCTCTGTCTTCCCACACTCCTCCAGTGTAGGATAGCTTTTTTTATAATGAGCACCGCTAGCTGCTTTTTGGGGAACAGTAAGATTTTTGTACTTATCTGTGTGGCCCTGCATTTTCCATGCTTTGTGAAAAGACTGGGCTGAAGCCAAGACTCAAGAACAAAATGAGTACTGAATAGATGAGAGGTTGTAGGTGGGGTGGTGAAGTCTATGCAAAGAGTGGGAGGGCAATTCTCCCCTTCAAAATCAGAACTGGATGTAAAATTAATATGGGCTTATCTGATTAAATTCCACTTTGTAAAATAGGAGAATAAGTTTGTATCAAGGCTGAGCCCACTGGAGCTCAGAGACATAGGTGTTTGGGTTTATAAAGTCCAACAGGTGGCCACCCAATTCTGATCGCATCTCAAACCCTCATGTGCTTTGAAGATAAACAGCCTGATTAGCAGGAGTGTGATACCATTGCTGTCCTCTAAAACTTCAATAGAAATAGCTCTTAAGTTCTGCAAGTACAGGAGGTACTCATGTAGATTTGATAGCAAACATGACATAAATATCCAGGATGCTATTTAAGTATGTTCAAGTATTTAGGAACACATGGTTTCCTGAGATGGCAGCAGACTTGGCCAAGCTAAGTAGTTTTGCTTGTCCATAAGTGCAGGGTTTAGGGAAGGAAGGCAAAGGGCCCTCAGCTTGATGTCCTCCTGCACTGCAGTGTTTTTGTTGCTGTATGTCTGCCCTCAGGAGAGGGATGGAGAGATCAGCAAAAGGGCCAACGGCCTCCTCTGTTACAAAGGTGTCATAGAGAACAAAAAAAATAAGGATGATATATGTGCCAAAATTTAGACCCTAGCCCTTAAAATGATGGAGGAGTACATCTGTGTCTGGAGCACTATTGAACTGGCTTTATAGGTTAGTCATGTATGTGAGGGTGTTAACAGTTGCATGGACAGGAAATAGGTACATGTTTGGTTCACCCAAAGCCTTGCATTGCTGTATAGTTTTGAATTTAAAGCTTTTAAAACTGGCCATCTGTTACAGTTGTAGGAAACTCAATATTGCCAGAGAACATCCTGTGAGTTAAGCTGAAGCAGAAACTGAGGAAGACCATCAAGGCTGGCAATGCTTGTTGAATGAAAGCTACCTCTAGTGGAGATGCTCAGGTTTCCTTGGGTTTGTTTTTGCCTAATTTCTGTCATCCCAAGAAGGCCTCTGATAAACCTTGTCAATGTGTAAATGTAAGGATGTGATTGCCTTTGTTTTCGTTAGTTGTAGAAAAATGTTCTGCAGACAAAAGACGAGTGGCTACGAGGTGATGACTGTCCATCCTGTAATACAATTTCCAGTCCTATTACAGCAAGCAGTATGTTCTGCCAGAATCTACCTTCCCTTCTGAGTATCCATTACATTTTGGTCTATATTTTAAAAGTCCCAAAGGAAAGAGGATTTCACTGTTTCCTTTAGAGGCTTGTTTGATGTTGGGAGGTTTGCCTAAAATTTAATGAGAATTTTTGCTTTCAGCTACATCCTCTTTCTATTATGTTGAAGAGTTCTTTCCCTCCTTGATATCTACTTATACTCTGTGAATGTTTAGAGGTTGTTCCTCCCTTCTCTGAAATTTTCATTCAGCTTTTTATGCCTCTTCTTAATATTGCCTTATTTTCCTCATGCTCTTTTAACTGTAGTATGAATGGCCTCCAATTTGTCAGCTTGCTCCTGGTTGAGAATGCCAAGAACATGGCGCTACTCCAGGAGCGGTTGTGCTAGAGTGAAACAGGAGGTGTTGGAACTCCCAGGTCACTTTTAAATGTAGCCTGCTTTCTTTTGGCTTTTGTAACTTTTCCTCATAGATCTTCAGCATGATTTTGTGGCATTCCTTTGTTCCATCTGTCAGGGTCCTGAATTATTTTCCATATGTCTCTTCTTTGAATAATGCCCACAGTTCTTATTCCTCAAAATCCCTTATTAAAGCCATTACTTAGGAAGTGGAGAGTAATGTCTAACACATCTTATGAATCCATGCTGTTGCCACATTTCTTGAGTACAAACGGACCTCTCAGCTGCTTAAGAACATCACTAACTTTTGCTTTCATTGTAACTTTGATTATAGCTCTTGGGGCTATTTTCTTTGGTAGTTTACACGTTTCTACCATTTGATACTACTTTGAGAATAAGACTTGATGAGACTCAGAGGTTTAGCTACCGAAACACCCATATAGAACCAGCTATTCATTCTATAGCTTGTATTCCTCCCCCTTTATGTTCCAAATTAAGGCTAGCCATCCGTGTACGTTCTGGATTCAGGCTGTTGAATTGCTTATGAATCTTTCCAGTGGCCAAAACTGTCTTCTCATTAAATGAAGCCAATTACCCAAACTTTTTCCTATGAGTATCTTATGTTTTTATGTTTATAGCCTGCGTTTTTGCTATCTCAGGAATATCATTATAGGTTGAAAGCAGGAGGGAGTACCTGGTTTTCCTACCATTTTGTTTTTTCAGTCTGTATTAGGTCCTCCAGAATGCGGCTCTGCAGGTGGCTGCAGGAGCCTAAATGCGAATGCAAAAGGCACCTGTGTTTGGCAATAATTTTTCTTTGGTTTGGTTTTCTTCAGTTCAGTGGGAACCTTAGATGTGTAAAGGCAACAGGATTTGGCCCGAGATGTGAGTTATTTATTCAACTGCTCTTTTGCTAAGAACAAACATTAGGCCCATACAAGAAATTCTTAGAAAATACTTTCTTTTTAGGTGGGGAAAAAAAAAATGCCTGCAACTGACTGATGTGCTGTGGTCCAACTAGAATCTAGCAGGCAGGGAAATAAATGTATGAAACCTGACAACTGAATGATACCTCTTTTGCTGCCTGCTTGCAGCCAGGCATTTACCTTGGCAGCAGCTACTGCTGTCCTCACACGGCTCTATTAAGAAGGTCCCAGGAGTGGCACCTTTACACAGTTACGCTCTGCTCCCTGTCCTGAACTACCTGCGTCAGCCAACACTGTGATTTTCTTTGGCTGCAATTTGTATCTTGCATTGTGTTTAAAAGTACCGTTTTTCTACTGGTGTTCATTCACAAGGTTATTACTTACGATTTAATTTTCCAGTCAATTGTTTCTGAAAGAAGGGGACACGGGTCCTTTTCTTAAAGCATTTCACAGGTGGATACCGTTGCAGAACTAAAAGCATGTTCTCATGCTTTGAATTTGTCCATATTATTAAAAAAAAAAATCCCTACTTTTGCGTAAGAGTTGAGGGGTTCTGTTTGTTTGTTTTTACTCACATCTAGGTAACTGGTCTAAATCTGATCTGAACATAAGCAGTAATGTTGAGAAATACCAAGTAGCTGCATGTACTGCCTCTTCATTGCCTTGAAATTTCCTTAAAAATGTGTGCTATCAGCTGTCCTTGAAATTAATTGTTTGGAATAGATGTCAGTCCAAGTTGAAGGGCAGTCTCTGAATTTTACCTTTAAAGTCTCTGGTTTGATAGGATAATCTCAAATTGTTCTTAACTATGTAAAAAAATATTTTTTTTATTACAGCTCTGTGAAGATTCTGTAGAAATGGCAAAGTGTGTTCATCTCCTTAAGGCTTCTCAAGAATTTTCTTTAAGTTATGATAGAGCTCCTTAGCCTTCAGGATTGTAAACTACATTCAGTGATTAAAGATAGGTGGTTCAAAAAGAGTGGGCACATGAACAGAATTGGATTTGTAATACCTTTTTTTAAAAAACTTGTACAGTTTAGCTACCTTACTTGACAGGGAAAAATAATTAAATATTTTTAAAGGTTGGAAAAAACAGATTTTTTTAAAGCTACTTTGCAGTGACTATCTCTTGGCCTGCCATGCCCTCACATGCTCTGCTCCATTGCTTTTCCTCATGAGGTTTGGCCATGGGCTTAGAGCCGTGCGTTCACAGCAGAATCCCTCAGTCTGCAGCCCCGCTCTCCGTTTTCATTTTTATTTTGATCTGCAAATAGAGCAGTGGGCTGAACTCCTGATATGTAACTAGGCATCATCCCTGGCTCCTGCTTAGCTGAAACATCCTGGTCTGTACAAGAGGTTTTTGTTAAATATTATACTTTGAGTAGGGGGTGTGTGTGTTTTTTTTGTTTGTTTTGTTTTGTTTTTCTGTCTGATGTCTCCCCAGTTCATCAGTTAGTATGGAAAGGATAAATAGATAAAGCTAATTAAGAAAGCGAGTGTTGGCTGAGATGGCTTGCAGGCTGAGGGCTGTACTAGGTGCACGGGTGGATCGCTGGAGGGAACTGCATGGTTTATTTCAGCCGCGTGCTTATTAATGATGAGACAGAGGCGGAAGGTTAAGAAATGACTTAAGACAAGCAGCTACTTAAAACACATATTTTCCAGCAATCTGGAGAGCAGTGAGAAGTGAGGGAGCATTTCACTCTCACGCATCACTTAAAGCTTTTAGAGGATGATTTAGTGGGTAGAATGAATGCTTTTGAATGGTTTAGATTGATGGCTTCTGAAGTCTTCAGTTCAAGTTTGTGTGTGGTTAATGCCTTCTTATGGTATTGTGTGCTTATTTCCTCTGTGGCTGCTTGGGGAGGGGGTTATCCTGGGAGAAAGTCATCTCTCCACCTGTTAGTTTTGTGTTAATAGAACATGTGCTCTAAAATCTTGATCTCACCCAACAGATTTTACTTGCAACCGGGAAAATAAAGTCATTTGAATGAATAGATCTCACTGAAACAAAGTGGAGTGGTTCTTTAGGGGGTTCCTGGAAGGACAAATTGTAAATTGAAAGCGTTTGTTGAATCTATTTTCAACAAAAAAAAAGGAAGTTCGAGATGATAGTTGTTTTTTCTGCATATTTATATTATTAAATCTATAAACCTTGTATTAGTTTTTGAATAGGCTTTCTGTAACTGGGTTAGTAGGAAGTGAGGTTTCAGCCTTTTAAACTTTTAGACCTTTTTGAAATAAGCAAAAATCATGTAAAAATGGAAGTCCTGATGGAATAATGGGAAGTTCCAAGAGTCTGAATGGATTTTAATGTCAGAAATAATCACCTGTTTTGACCAATGACTAGAATTTGTGCAAGCTGCAGCAAGTAGGCTGTGTTTACTAGGTATTTTGAATTTTATCAGTTACTTGGAAAAATGCTCTCTAAAAAACATCTTCTTCATATAATTGTTACCCCAAATCTAAAGAAATTTTATTTCCTTTCTGCCTGCAGGCTTTGAACACATCTTAATAATGCATAAAATGTTATGATGACAATTATCACCTGTGATTTCACCTTTCAGCCTCCTCCTTGAAGAGGCCTCCTTCCTCATCTTTGCAGTACCAAGTCCTGTTTAAGTGGAGATTTGAATATGTGGATGGGCTCCTGTGTCTGTGCTGGAGAAGGAGCTTGGAGAAGCATACCTTGGTTCCTGAGGATGCTTAATCCCTTCTGCAGATTAGCTTCTTATTGCCTGGGGAAAAAAGTGTCAGCTGTGCTGGGTGTTTCAGGTGCAGGCTTTCTCCTGGACTTTAGGAAAGCTTTTTAGGCATGAGTCTGTTAAGGCTGTGATACAAAACCTTAGGATGAGGGAGGGCTGAGTCCAGGGCCTCTTCCCAGTGAAGCTGGAATATGATATTTTTGTTACTTTGCTCAAATGCTGCTATTTTGACCATGCGGAGGGAAGTAGAATGAGATTCACATACTGATTTCTTGCAAGCAAAGGGAACTTTCTGTAAAGGTGGGATTTGGGTGTTAACTGGTGCTTTCCCTCATGCACCTATAGAGATAACTTATCAAAATCGTGGGTGTAGTAACTTTAAGCACAAAGAACTGCATTGCGGCTACAATTCACAGCTTCACAGAAGGGTGGAGGTTGGAAGGGGCCTTTAGAGATCATCTAGTCCAACCCCCTGCTCCAGCAGGGACACCTAGAGCACGTGACACAGGGTGGCATCTGGGTGGGTTTGGAAGGTCTCCAGAGAAGGAGGTTCCACTACCTCCCTGGGCAGCCTGTTCCAGGGCTCTGTCACTCTAAAATTCTTCTGACTGCTTCCATCTCCGTGCTCTCTTGGTTGGATCCATTATGTGGAGCGTGTGGGTCTTAACATCTTCAGCCTTTGCTGGATCCCCACCAGGCATCTTCAGTGTTCACAAAATCAGCCTCGATAGCTAAGGCAATGAAACCTGCCACGTTGCTAAGTCTGCTTTTTCCAGGGTTGCTCGACCACCTCCCACACAGAATGGGCTCTCTGTGGGCACGCCGGTCCCGTGCTGCACGGCTGCGAGGCCGATGTGACAAGGCTGATGAGCCCCAGTGCCGTGTCCCCAGCGCTGCTGGTCACTGTGGGGTTAGAAGGTAAATAACAGCCCTGCACAGCGTTGTCCTGCTTGGTGGCTCCCAGTCACCCCACATCACCTCACGCCGTGCAGCAGAGACACGTCCAGCTCTGCCTGCAGAGCCAGTTCAGGAAAGCCTTCTAGGTCGTGCTGAGGCTTGCCTGGATCTCAGGTAGTTATCAAATGTGTTTAACTCTGCACTCATTTTCGAAGAGATGCTGAGGTCTCCAATGGCAAGCACACGATAAAAACCCAAGCTGTGTTTTCTTGACTATTTTCCACAGCATTACACATGCGTTTCAGGTCACTTGGGCTTGTTTCCCTTCTGCCTGCTTGGATCTTTGGCTCTTTTTTACCCCTGTGGCATGTACTAGTAAGAGAAAGCGTTCACATTTCCCCTATATATGCACCAGTGCTTCACTTGACACTGCTTTCGCACGGGCTTTAGCCCTGTGTGAGCTGAGCTCGCTCCGCGAGGAGAGCAAACAAACCGAGCGGCCCCCGTGCTTCACCTCCGCTCCCTGAGAGCGCGCGGAATAAATGAGGAACGGCGGAGCATGATAATAAGGTCCCACGGGAACGCGAGCCGGGCGATCGCGCGCCGCCATCCTCGGAGAGGGCGCGCGGGGGGCGAGCTCGCAGCTGGGCCGCGCCGCGCGCGGGGGCTGCTCTCCCTCCCCGCCATCTCCCCCTCCCCACCGACGCGGGAGACGTGAAGAGCGGGAAGCGCGGGAAGGGGCGGCCGGCTGGTGGTTGCCGCGGGCCCGGCCGCACAGAAAGCCGGGACACAATCGGAGGCAGAATGGCTATTTTATAAGCGGGGTCCGCGGTGACGTATGGCTGAGCGTTTCCTGGCACGGAGCTTCGCGGACCAGTAAGCGGAGCGAAATTGAAGCTGACAAGACTTTCCGCGTTTTGGAGAGGACTGTGATCTACTGTAGGGGAGAACAGAGCCGCTCAATCAGCGCAGCTGTAAATAGGAGGCGGAAGGGAGTAAGAAAGGAGGCAAAGAGAAAAAGTGCTCGCCGGGGGGGCGGGGGCGAGCATTTTTGGTGGATGGTATGAAGCCAGCCATGGAAACTGCAGCGGAGGAAAATGCAGAACAAAGCCAAGAGAAAAAAGGTACCCAGAGGTCTAACAATAGCCTGTTTAAATCTTTTCATGGAGGGTGCTTAGAGAGGTTCAGGCCAGTTTTGTCACTTTTTAGAACAGCCCTTAAACAATCATTACTGCGCCTTGGAGCTCGGGGGCTCCGAGCTCCATGGCTTGACAGCAAATTAATAGAGCAGCGATCTTGCTGCATTTGTGCATCTGCCCCGAGCCTCTCCTAACCGCACCAGGAATGGGATTTGCCAAAAAAGCTTTGTTATTGCTGCTTTTTCTTATTTTTTTTTTTTAAAGGGGGGGTGGAATTTGGTTTAGGGACTGTGTGTGTTGGTGTCCGTGTCCTCTTCAGAGCCACAAGGTGATACTGTCCATGAGGCTGGCCGTGCAGCAGAGCCTTGCAATGCCGTGTGGGAGACCGGGGCTATAACAACAGATGATAGGCAATAATATTGCACCACCTTCGCCAAGTTAGTTTGGTGCCAGACGCTCCTCTTAATTTTAAATCCCTTTTCGTTTGCTGTGGTTTTGTTTGGCAAAATTTGTTTTATGGAGAGGTCTGCCTGTGCTATGATAAAGGAGAGTAATCCAATGAGTCTTGCAACGTTAGGCTTTGGGATGTGTTAATCACCCAGAATTGCTGCTTAATGGAGAAAAACTGTATCCTGAAACGGTGGTGAGATGAGAAAATGGCAGTGCAGTAGGAGAGATACTTCATTAAACCCATCGTTTCAGGTGATTTATTTGGTCTGGAGCGCCGAACTTCTGCGAGTACATTCAGCTACCAGAGGACTGTTATGTGTTTCTGCATCATAGAATTTACACCAAATAAATGCTCCTCATTTGTGTAGCAGGCTGTTATACCAATCGTAACAGTAATTTGCGCTAAATTACACAGCAATAACAAAATTATTGAAATTTCTCCTGCCCTTTTATGTGACTCACAGTTTATCTTTGAACCTGTTATATATCGTTTATAAGCATTTTCAGTATTTGTAGGTATACACAGCTAATACGTCTCACTGAGGAGCATTGTTTTAATTATTTTTCAAATATTCAAATAGATACCTAATGAAAATGTCAAGTGCTAGATTTTGATTTCTTACCTTGTTTTCTTCCTACCTGTTCCATATAATTCAGATCCAGCTTCAGTTTCAAATAAATGAAATTTGTCAAGTGATTAGAACATAGTACTACATAATCCCGTAGGGATTTGGCAAAAGGAGTTCCACTGATGAGAGATTAAACTCTGAAAGCCATTAGTACATGTAGGCAGTAACCCACCTCACTGCAGATTCTGAGTAATTAATGTACAAAACGTCCTAAAGCAGGAAGTTTTTTTAAAACTACCTCAGTCTCTGATATATCTCTTTAAAATTATATTTTTTCTTCTGCTTGGTGAGTGTCTTTTAAAGCGAAAAAATTAAGATGTAATAAACACTAAAGAAAGTTGTTCGTATGCGCTAGCAGCTGTGCAAGACAAAAGGAGTCCCTGAATGTATTTGGTGGTGAGTTTGTAGTTTCCCTTTTTATTTTAGCAAGGATGGAAGTGCAGCATGGAGAGAATATCCAGAGCCGTAAATCTGTTATCCAAGTCAAGGTGGCTGATCTGTTATTTTCATAGGAAGCAGGCAGGGGAACTTTGGCTCTTGATGTTACCACAGTTTCCTGGCTTTCCTGTGACAATTTTACCCCTCGGACATGTCACATCAATGTGTGTCTGTAGCACACCATTCCTGACAATTCCTTAATTTCTGGAAGGTAACACGTGACCTCTCACATTATGGTCCCTATTTCCATTCAGTTAAGCTCCAGTTGTGTCTCACAGCATGGTAGAAATACGGGTAGCTGGAATGCTTGGTTTTACTTGATTTTCAGTAGCAAAGCTAGATCCGTGCAGGAAGTTCCCTCTCCAAAGCGGTGCTGAGGGAGGCATGGCCAGGTTTGTACCCCGGGGATGGAGATTGGTTTGAGAAAGCACCCAGAGCTAACAGTCAGGTTTCCAGATAGGCTCACCAGGCCCAGATCTGGTGATGGGAAGACAACTGTGGCAGCGTGAAGAACCTTAAGATTTGTCCTGGAGTGTTCCAAACTCTTCCTTCCCAAAAGACTTGCCAAGACAAAGGAGATGCAACTGAGCAAAGTCAGGGGAGGATGTGCTTATTGCTTTTACGAGCTCCTCTGACTTGCTGAGTAACCTAAAGCCAATCCTGGACAAGAAGGGGTCCTGAGCATTTCGCTTGGGACTGCATGCTCTCTGGAGAGCTCCTTTTACGCCAAGCAGAGTCCTAGAGAGCCCTCCGTAAAGCCTGGCCACTATTTAGGACGAGCACTGAGAGCCAGCGCATCTACTAGCACATCAGAAGCAAACAGTGGGGTCACAGTGGTGCTCCTTGGTGTCTCCTACACCTGTGGCAGATGTGGAAGACTGCTGGTTTGGGCTGCAGTTGAGACAATTTGCACAAGCTACTGTGCCTTGTGAATATTTATTAATTGACAAATGAAACTGCTTAATCTTATTTCTAAAGCTCACTAAATTGTAGGTGATTTCCTTTTTTTTTTTTTTTTTTAATATTTTTCCCCGTGAGTTCCCCTCCCTGTTTCAGGCAACGATATCGCCCAGCTGTTGGATTCGTGTTTTTTCAGCCGTTTGCTTCTCTGCACCCAGATGCGTGGCTGCTGCCCCAGTTTTTTAATTGGAAATTGAACAACACCCGTGTTGATGGAGATAAGAAATAAGTCAGCTTTTTATTATATTTATATCAGCAGCTCTTATCGGAGAACACCATGAGCTCAGCTCAAGCAAAATGTTTGGCAGATACTTTACAGGGCTGCAGGACAGATTGGATGCATTTTAAAGATGAATGTTTACAAATTATTACAAATGACAGGGTTTATCTTGCAGGCATTAAATTAAATCAAAACGTGAGGCCCGGGCAGGCAGATGTACTGAGGTGGAACGAATGAGAAAAACGAAATGCCGTTTTGCATCAGCAATGAAGGGTCTCGAGCCTGATGCGCCTTAGCAGAGACAAGAAGTCTCCCTTTTCATTTAACTAAGAGGAATATTACCAAGCTGGAAAATCTAGGGGGAAAAAAAAAATCAGTGTGTAGATGACCATTGAAATGAGACATGGAAGCATGGAAGAAAGCGGTAGTGCTAGGGTATAGTTTCCTTCTATGAATGCATACAATGTTCAGATTGCACGTGCGTTACTTGGGAAGAACGAAAACCAGCCTGAACAGCAGTACTAAAAGTTCATTTTGATTCGGTGTTCCCTGCGAAGGTAACCTTGCTGGAAGGAGATTTTATGGAAATGGCTGTGAGCTTTGACTATTATTTTCCTAATATAAGGAGAGATGTTTAAAATTCTAAACTCTAAACAAGCAAGTGTATACCAGTCAAAAACGGAAAGAAAATACTTCTCTTAACCACAGCTGTGAAACTATATGAGATAGATAGTATAAAAAGTTGCTGAACTGTGAGCTGAGAAAGGAGTGAATTGATCTGCTCGCTACAGTTAATATCACTAAGTGAAGATCTTTTATGCAATGAATGTAAGATAATTTTGATGTATCAGAGAGAGATGAATTTTTCATTTTAGCAAATTGAAGGAAAAGACTGTCTTACATACATATTATGCTTATTAGCCATTTTTTAAAATATAGTCCCCTACTGTTAGGATCCCACAGTGATTCCAGAGCTGTCAAGCCGCTTAAAGATTTTGTTTTTAATATGCTGCCTTTTTTTTTTCCTTTCTTCAAACAATTTGTTGATATTTTATCTCTACTGAATGTAATACTGCTCTATGCATCTGCAGAATGTAGCTGTAGGAAAAGGATGTTAGAGGTCCAGCCCAGGAAGAATCTGGGACACGCTATATTCCAGGGATAATAATTTGGCAGGCTTTAGTGATTTAGCTTTTAATGAATAGGATTTAGTTTCTAAATGTGGGGGGAGCACTTAGAGACCATACTCATACTTGCCTAAATGACCGCATGAAAGCAGAAAACCCAGACATATGTGCCACAGGGGAAAAAAACCCCAGATGGTCCTGGATATGCACAGCAGACGATGCGGTGGGAGAGAGGAGCAAAGCATTTAAAGAGAAGAGAGCTGGAGGAGGGAAGAGGGCCACGGGAGCGGGGAATCTTTCCCTATTATATTTCCTTGCTCCTAGCGTAGTATTTACCAACAGATTATCAGATCATAAATGCCCAAATGATAACCCTCGCCCTGCTTCATCAGCTGTGACACATGAAAGTCGTAGCAGTTTGTTTCCTCTAACGCCGGGCTCTGAAGACAGCAAGAGAAGAGCATCCCTGTTGGATGCAGGGCGTTTTATTGCAGGCTTCCAGGAGGATTCATCCACAATGAATACTGAGCACCACAATTGCCATCAACGTGCCCATGTTGTGTGACGTAAAAACAGTGTCATCTTGTAGCCCTTGCGTCTCACAGCATCACTGCTTCAGGAATGTGACCTCTAGAAAGGATTGATAGAGGCTTATGGGCTTGTCTGTATGTGAAGAGTACCTTAAACTAGACTTCTAAGTGCAATTTGTACAGTTAGTCCCTCAAAAAGCAGTATAAAGATATAACTTATGCTTGTCTCATTCCTTAAATATTTAGGGTATGGAGTTAAAAATCTTATTTCTCCATACTGTATACAGTAGTTGTTACTGCCACTGAAACCTGTAGGGCTCTGACTTGCCTGTCATTTTTGCATGAGTGGACTTCTCTGAATCTCAGTAGGACCCAATTAGTTCAGCAAAAAGATCTTTGACTTCAGAGCTCCTTTCAGAATTCAGTAAAGTCTGTAAAACAGCCAATTGCTAAGTAGTTCTTTGCAAAGAAATGGAAAAAATGTGAGCTTCCTTAAGGAATCTGAATCATCTTTTAATGAAAGATGTTCTGTTTTTGCAAATCCAGAAATGTATAATTAGACAAACTTCACAGAATAATTTCATTTACAGAAATGATGCTACAGAGTTTTCATGCTAACTCTTTATTTCAGGATTTGATGTTTTTGTGCCACAGCGGACGGTGATTTCACCAGCATCTCCCATGGGCTTCCCATGGCCTAAGCAAGAAAGGCAGCTGCCTGCTCTGCTGTGAGCCAGGGTGTTTTGTAGCTGCCGCAGGAGAGATCTTGAACTGGGGTTTCAGGCAGGGTAGGATAAAATCCATTCGGTAGCATATGACAAGGACGTTGTCACTTTGCTGCTGCAATACCAATGGAGATTTTCTTTCATCTCTAGAATTTTTATATAACTGGGTATTTTTTGAATCAGGGCTGGGAGGAGGCGGAGAGGTGACATGTGATGACAGCAGGCAATTCTGTTATCTTCCATTTTGCAACAAATTCAATTACTGTAGTGATTTTTGTGATCTCATAAGCAGGCTTGTTACCAGAGGGAGATGAAATCAGTCCAGAAGTTTTCTTAAGCTTGCATATAGTCATTTTGGTGTCATACCTTCTGAACACTTTGAATTTGGCTGTATTTGCGAGATGGAGACTTTGCCCTTTCTAAAAGAAGTGCAATGCACTTGGTCCAATATTTGGACTTGAGGCCAAGATTCTTCCTTTCCAACCTATGTAAACTTACTGTGCTGGACTTGCTATTGCAGCAGCAGGAAAACAACATGAGAGAAGGAACAGGTCCAGGAACCTCCTAACTTCTGGCAAAGTAAAAATTTGTGGCACTGCTATTTCCTCTCCCTTCCAAGCCCAGAAACTTGTCGCAGGTCTAGTTTCCAGAAAAAAAAAAAAAAAAAGCTATTTTAGCATCGTAACCTTCACTTCATCCACCTGCCAAAATGCGGCTAAGTCAAATTTACTTTGGCCAGAGATGACAGTTCCTTTTTCATTTGGCTGCTGCGGAGTGAGACTCGATGCCTTTTAAATAATGATCTATCTTGCCCTGACAGCCTGATAATTCCGCAGCAGTGCCGAAGGGGGAAAATGTTGATTCAGAGGAGGGTTGATGTTGTTTTGCCAGTGGCTTCTTTCATAGAACTTGGGAGCATTTAAGCTTTGAAGTTCTTTGCTGATGAATTTGCAGATCGGAATGTATTTTGTGCATGATATATCGCTATTGAACTCTATCTGTGCTTTGAAAGGATAAGGAGAAGAGGGGTAACTCCTCATTCATTTTAAGCCTGGAATCGATCAAGTTTAACATATTTGGTCCAGATTCTTGCAAATGAACAGAGCTTATATAAAATAAGCCCACATTTTTTATTGTTGTTATTTTTATGTAAGAAACTAACAGAGCAGAACTCGTGTGTTGAGCTTATCTCTATAGCTGATAACCTAAATCTTACAAAGAAAATTATTGTTATTTTTTAGAAATAGCTATTTGTTTTCCACAACTTTGTCTTTAATTTCCAGAGCGGAACTCCTTGCTGTGAACGAAGAGGGGAAGAAGTGAGAGTGGGTGGGGGGAAGGAAGAGGGAATGAACAGCAGCTGTAATAGAGTCCTTTGCTATGGGTTTAACTCAAAGCCTAGATAGAGCTTTCAGTATTCAGCCTCTCTTAATAGCTGTATCAGTATTACCCTATCGGTTGCTTTTTCTTCTTCCTTTCTCTTTTTTTATTTTCTTTCTCTCTTGGGTTAATAATTATGTTGTTTCAGTTATGAGGCTTAAGCATATTATTTTTTTCTAGGCTCTTATTTTTTAAGTTAAATGATTAAAAGTACTGAACAAAAAATTTTTGCTGGTGACACTGACTTTTTACCACCTAAAATTGGCAGTTATCACCAGACCAGAAATGGAAATTGGCAGGTACCACTGGATGTACAGGAGTTCAAGGCCACACCGGTACCATCATGTGCCAGCATTGAGAGGCAGTATTAGTCCTTTGGGGATTCAAGGTAAATAAAGGGCTGGGTAATCTTGAAATGGAGAGTTCAGAAATGGTAGCATAAGCCTAATGCTTTGCAATAGTCCTAACAATATAAAATAAATGTTCTTCTGTTCTTGTTTTGCTTGTTTAAGCTGTAAGGAGTCTATTTATTTATATGAATACTTGACATAAATATGAATTTTGTCATT